>JAFIRS010003450.1:0-133990 GCA_018342105.1 Gonioctena quinquepunctata
TTTTTGGTTTCAGTTTTTGAAACGCTTTTTCCATGTCACGGACAGTTATTTTCGAGTGAATCAGGATTTCACTAGTTCGTTTGAGTAGATCGTTGGAAATACTTTTGATGATTTCAAGGTCATAAGTTGATGAGTCGGTTTCTTATACTGTGCGAAAAAATCTAAATCGGAATTCTGCTGCCTACCTTCCTTTTTACTTTTTACAATCTTCCAGAAAATATTGGGGTTGGAGTGGACATTGAAAACAAGCTAATAGAGATTTTGTCGCTAGTTCTACCGAATCAATCAAATGTTGGAGTTAGAGTTGGTCTTCACTTGTGATTTGTTGTTTACCATTATCTTCATTGGGCGAATATAAACTTTTCCACCCATAGTCCACGTTTTTTTGTGTCCATATTTTTTTTTCGGATGTCCCCAGGAGCTCATTAGTTGGTTTAGCGAATTCCTTAACTACTAATACTTTGAAGTTCACAATATATTTTCGTGCTGATAATACTTGTCTGGACAGCAGATCAGAGAGGAACTTGACTTTTATAACATTTCCTTATCTATATACTGAGTCGAAGGTCTCGCCTCTCACAAGGTATGTTTACATCTCTATTTGAGAAATCTAACATTATTTGGATAAAATCCTCATTTGCTGTGATAGGAAACTAATAATCGGCACAATTACGAATTTAATATTTTTTAATGTCACAGTGAGATTTAGTCCTTTGATAGAATGTTCATTTGTCAGCATCCTATCTTTCATATACCTAAAGCTAACCTGTGATTTTTCTAACTTATCATTTAGGCTTGTTTCGAGGGAGTCTAGTTTTTTCTTGATTTTTTCTCCGATTTCGTTGGCAAAGTTAGAACAGACTTTATTGATGAGTGATTCCAGGTCGTCAATTGAATTGGACTGGTTACGTTGCGAAGATCTACTCATACTTGTTTGGAAACTGAACTCGATGAATTAGGAGAATCAGAGAATCTCTCGAGCTAAGAAAATGAATGAAAGAATTATGTATGTTAACATAAGGGGATGTCATAATTTGAACGTTATGGATTTTGAAGGGAAATTATTCTATTGCTGTTATTTCATACAAGCTGATGACAACCCGCTTTGCTGTTTTTTTTGGCACGTTCATTTAAATACTATTTTTTATTACTTCTTTTATTCTTTCTTTATCGTATATAAATATCGAACAAAATATTGTACATACATCGTACATAAATATCGTACATATTGAATATTTAGTTGTGAAAAAACTTGAAGAGATACTTATATTCCAGTGCTAAGCGGCATCCAAAGGCAAGCCTGCCTGGCTGCCACGGAAGCTATGAGGACCACCCCAACAGCCGCCTTAGAAGTCTTGCTGAACCTACCACCACTTCATGTTTATATACAAGGCGAAGCCAGGTCAGTCGCCAGTAGACTGGCCAGAGGACAAGCGCCTATAAGTAGACTGCCCGGCAAAGTGTATAACGATCTATGCGAAGAGATGGAAATCGACCCCATAATGGGAATGCCATCGGACGAGATACTTCCCATGTAAAGCTTCGAAAAAAACTTCAAAACAGCAGACAGATTATGGAAGGGGACCTCCAATAAATGCACGAATGCCTGCTACACAGACGTCTTAAAAACCAAAGGAGGTGTAGGAGCAGAAATATATTCAGCCAAGCCAAAGACCGGACTCCCACTGAGCTTAGGGCAAACATGTGACGATACTCCAGGCAGAAGTTGCCACTGCGCAGAGGAGTACTAAGGCAAGAGTTCAAGGAAAGGACCATTGCCATATACTCTGACAGCCAAGCGGCTATTAAAGCAACCAGCTCCATGCAAGTTAACTCCAAACTTGTCTGGGACTACTTGGAAACCCTACAAAAGGTAGGCAGTCAAAACAGATTATCTCTGTGCACATACTGTGCTACTGTGAAGGCCTCACAAGGCTAAGGTTTTCAACAATAGGGGAAGAAAAACCACAACCCCACAATATCTGGAGGACTCAAGATCTGGTCTATATAGTCTAGTAACAAGGACGGGTCTAGACAGGGAACTCTAACATATCATGACAGTTTACACAATAGTCTGCAAAAGTCGCAGTGAAGTGGCTCCTAGCCCATAAGCCCCGTACAAATCGTAATTTTCATCCATGACACTGTTAGTTTGAGGAAAACGGCAGAACATATCATTTTTTCACAGACGGTAAATAGTCCTATTGTGAAAAAGGTAATATCTCAAATGCATGCCAATAGGAGAATACAATTTTACATGAGGATTGCATTCCAATGCTAAGTGTTACTGAGACAGGATTTTTCAAAACTTGAGTTCTGAGGGGTTAAAACTACTCGCTGAATATTTCAAGTATTTCATTGAAAAACTATTTTTTATTATTTCTTTTTCGAACATAAATATCGTACATACTAAACATTGCACATACATCGTACATATTATGTATTTATTTAGCGAAGAACTGAAGAGATACTTGAAAACTGATACAAAAGTGTTGGAAATATTCAGAACCAATATCTCTCAGGAAGACTTATTGGGGTTTCAAGAAATAGCTGTTACGTACCGAAAAAACTTTAATAACGCAAATACTTCAACTCAAAAATATATATCAATTCAAATGTAAAAACTTTTGACAGCCTCTTCTCTCCTTCCGTCATCTGAATCTCTCGTCCCCATAAACAAAAAAAAACAATATACAGGGCCCAGGGAAAATTGTTATCATTCGGTCATCCTGTCTTATGTTTGTCCTCAAACATAGTCGTCGAATCTAACTGGTTTCTTCAAAATTTCGTTTTGGTCTCTCCTTCTTCTCAATAACTCCATCCATATCATCATCACTTGGGAACCATTCTTTATCATTCAAGGTTTCATTATCGGAAGCATCAGAACTTTTCCCAGATAAAACAGTTTCAGTAATACCCGATTTTCGTCAACCTCAATGTCTGAAATTTCGGTTTCTCCTTTTGTTCTTCGTCCCAATTATCTTCTTCATCATGATTTCTATAAATTTTCATCTGCGAGATATGTGCAATTCTAACTTTACAATTCCACCATCTTCTTTATTCAGTTTCTCCAATTTGTAAATATGTCCGGCAATTTTGCAATGACTGTGAACGGACCACGATATTTCAATTGTGTTTTCGTTGGTTCACCTGTAGCTTTTGGACTCGCTTTTATAGCTACAATATCCCCAATATTGTATTCCACTCCATCATATCTTTTCTTA
Organism: Gonioctena quinquepunctata; assembly: GCA_018342105.1. Classification (NCBI taxonomy): domain Eukaryota; kingdom Metazoa; phylum Arthropoda; class Insecta; order Coleoptera; family Chrysomelidae; genus Gonioctena; species Gonioctena quinquepunctata. Next base: position 3,225 of record JAFIRS010003450.1, read on the forward strand.
TCATAGTAAATTTTTGTCTTCTCCTGCATTCTACGAACTTTTTCTTTGGCTTCATTCCTTATTTGTTCATGTGTCCGAATATCCTCTTTCCTTTCTACGAAATTCGCCATAGCTGCTTCTTCGAAAGTTGGCTGGTATCCATACAAACATTCAATGGTGTTATTCAGTCGTTTTATTGATAGATGAATTCATTTTTCTCTCCACAGAAGGAATAGTTTTGTCCCATTTATCGTTCCTAAAATCAATGAAGTTACTACTACTGGAACGATAGATTTCATTCTTATCTCTGCCATTCCATTAGCCTGTGGAATTTTGCAGCAATCAGCTTATGTTCAATATCATACTTCCTGCAAAAGTTTCAGAAATTGTCGCCAGTGGCTGTTCCCTGATCACTTTGAGGGTACCGTAATTATTTATGAAGGATTCCATTTGTGTTACAGTTTCTGTGGCAGTTGTACTCCTTGTTGAAAATAGTTTAACAAACCTGGAAAATGCATCAACCACAACTAAAATATACATTTTTCCAGAGTTCCTTTTTGGAAAAGGTCCTAGATGATCCAAATGAAGTTTTACCATAGGTCTCTCAGGCATTTGCGGACTGCAGAGTTTACCTGGTTTCTTTCCTCCTGGAACTTTGCTAAAAGACATTCAAAACAACCTTGAATGTGTTTTCTCACATATCTTCTCAAACCTCTGAACCAAAATTTCCTCAGTATGCTAGAAACTATTCTATCAATGACCAGTGGCCCATTTGATCATGAAATTTCACAACTGTAGCTTTTCTCATGGAATCTGGAATTACATAGAAGCCATTTATACTCCCATTGACTTTCACTTTTATATATTCTTCCTGAATCTATCTCATAATCTTTAATCCAGTTATTTTCTTCATTAGTTCTTTCATTTTTCAGTCTTTCTCAAAATTTCACTCATTTTTTTCAGTTTTTCATCTGCACTCTGAATCATTAAAATTCTGCTTCCTCTGAAATTATAGTGAACATATTCAACCTCCTTTCATACACTTCCTCAATCATTCCCTCGTGGTTTGCCTCCTCCACTGCTGCTCTGCTCAGACTATCCGCATGAGCCATTTTCTCTCCTGGTCTATGTTTTATCTCAAAATCATACTCAGACAGAGTTGTATACCATCGTGCAATTTGTGGTATGATCGTTTTCTTAGCATTCAGAAAAACGAGTGCTTGACAATCACTCACGATTGTGAATTTAATGCCCAATAACATTGATCTCAATCTCTCACAACACCAAACAATAGCTAAGAGTTCAAGTCGTGAAGAGTGATACAATTTTTCAGTATCATTTGTTTTCTTTGAGACACAATATACTAAATGCATTTTACCATCTATTCCTTCCTGTAACAATAAACCTGCTCTCCATAGATGAAGCATCACAGTGAAGTTCTGTTTTTTGCCTTCGGGTTATATAACTGCAACACTGGTGCTTTTCGCAGAAGTCCTTCAGCCTACAAAACTCTGCCTGTTGCTTTTCCCCAAACAAAATTCACATTACTTTTGTCAAATCTGATATTGGTCTAGCGATTTCTGCATAATTTTTAACAAATCTCCTTAAAAACCTGTCAGACCAAAGGAATCTCCTTACTTCGTGCTTGTTTTGGGTTGGAAACTCTTCAATTGCCCTCAGCTTCAAAGGACCTGGAAATAACCCATCTGAGGTTAATTGAAATCTAAAAAACATCACGCTTTTCTTTTCCAAATTCCATTTACTTAACTTGAAGGTTAACTTTGCCCGTGAAAATTCAATAAATACTTCCTTAACTTTGTCAGCATATCTGTCAGTCTGTAGCACCAATGGAATATCATCCAAATATGACACTGCCACTGTATTTTTCAATGGTCCTAATACCAATGATATCAATTTTGAAAATTCAAATGGGGCATTTACCAAACAAAGCAAAGTCTTTGGCATTCTGCCGTGCCATCAGGATAAATAAAAAGCAGTTTTCTTTTTTAGATTCTTCATCTAGAGGATCTGCAGATATCCTGACATCAGATCTAATGTACAAAATATTTTTGAACCAGTTAAAATTTCAAAACAGTCGTCAACTTGTGGTATGGGAAAATTTTAATTTGGGTTTGACTATTCAATTTTCTAAAATCAATCACAAGTCTCTTTTTTCCCGGAACTTTTTGGTACCAATAACACAGGAGATGCATATGAAGAATTTGTATCCTTACTATTCCGCATTCCGCCATTCTTCCACAATATCATTTATAATTTTACGGTTTTCGAAATTACATCTGTACGGTTTCAATCTGAATGGGTTATTGTTATCTGGAATATTGACTGTCATAAGGTCTGTACAACCGAGTTCGTGTATATTCAAAGCAAAACAATGTCTAAATTCATTGAGCAAATTCAAGAGTTTTTCCCGATCGTAAATATCTACAGAATCATCAAATTTCAATAAATTCATAGTAATGGGTTCTCTCTCACACCTGAGTGTTCCTCATTTTGTATATTCTCGATGTTACCTCTGATTTCTCCTATGCGATCATTCTCTTTCAGCTCAACTTCAGCTTGTGTCACAATTGGCAGATGACCAACTCTCTCATCAATACGAACCTGAACAAAATTGATTCTATTCTGCTCCAATTTGATGGCTTTTTGAACAAAAACCTGTTTTTCCCGATGCTTGATCCTAATTGCATATTTCGGAATGGGTCTTCATTTTTGTATCCAAAATGTAGACTGTCCCCAACACGAACATACGCTAATCCCGGCAATTCCGTGAATGTTCTTCCGATTACTAGATCTAGTGGTTGCACATTATCCGGCACTACTAATGCTTCAACTTCTTCTTCTACTCATCCAAGCCAATTTTGATGTTAACTGCCTGAGTACTGCAAACTGGAAGATTATCTCCGAAGCCATATAACTTCTGATTCACTGAATGAGTCTTCAGACTGTTGTTGTCAATACATGCTCTTTTTATTGTGCATACAGCACTTCCTGGATCAATAAAAGCTGTAACATTCAAAATATCGTTCAAACAAATCTGTCTTATGAACTTCGAAATGGAATCATCCTCATCATTTGATCCATGAATCAACGATTGAGTTTTGTCGGAGATAGGTTGCGGAGATGGATCACTGGTTACAGCAGTTTTAGAGCGACGTTTTGGGCAATCAACTTTCAGATGCCCACTGGTTTAATTTTGATGGTTAATTCCATCTACTTGTTGAAGGTATATCGATAAATTCAACTTCTTTCTGACATATGAGAAGGTTAAATTGGCCAAATTTTATGATTGACTTTTACTTATATTAGATTTACTATAAATTCTTTCGAATCGTATGATTTCATGTAGAAGATCATCAAATTTATCGATTTTTGCAGCAATAAGACCTGGTATGATGTCTTTATTAGCTAAACCAATCAAAATTTGTTCTTTAGATTCTTCAAAATCATACCCAAGATTTTGGCAAATCATTACTTTATCATGAAAATAAGAAGAAACAGATTCTGACTTACCCTGTATTCTCTTTTTCATTTTCTCCCAAAGTTCATCTTTGCTGATTTTCAAGTCAAATGTTTTAGTAAATCTACTTTTGAAGTCGCTGAAAGTACTGATTTCCGCGGCCTTTTCAATATACCATTTCTTCGCTGTCCCAACCAAATGAATTTTGGCTGTCTCAAGTTTGAATTCTTCAGGCCATTTATGAAGCAAAGCTGTACATTCCACCGTTTTCAACCAGTCCATTGCCTTCTTCCCCAGACTCTCGCCATCAAAGTTCTCGATGCTGTGACTGAAATCGGGCATTACCTGAAACTGAGTTTGAACCTGGGTTTGTGTTTGCTTCTCTAATAACTTGAGGAATTTCTCTTCACTGGCAAGTCTTGATTGTTCCATCATCTGCATCATATCCATGAATTTCTGCATCAAATTCATTTGATCTGAACCTGTGACAGTATCTGCTTCCACGTTCATTGTCACTTTTTTCTAAATGTCAATAGTATCAAATTTGAATTTTTCTTGCCAATTTGGTTAACGAAAATTGGACCGTCTAATATATTTCCTTTTTCTATTCAGCGTTCTGCTCCGCTTCTCTGGAACTGCTACTCTTGACCACTTCTGATTTATGTTGGAAATATTCAGAACCAATATCTCTCAGGAAGGCTTATTGGGGTTTCAAGAAATAGCTGTTACGTACCGAAAAAACTTTAATAACGCAAATACTTCAACTCAAAAATATATATCAATTCAAATGTAAAAACTTCTGACAGCCTCTTCTCTCCTTCCGTCATCTGAATCTCTCGTCCCCATAAACAAAAAAAAACAATATACAGGGCCCAGGGAAAATTGTTATCAAAAGTATAAAAATATACATTATATATGATTATCACTTCAATAAATTGCATTTAACAAACTTAACGTAATCCATTATTTTATTATTATAGCGAACAGGGTTTTTACAAAACATTTTTTTCCACCTTTGACTTTGTGGAAAACGATTAATATACGTAAATATACCTTTATTTACATATGTAAAATGTAACTATGGTAAGTTTGGTGATCCACAGATATGTTCTTCAAATGGTTTGGTTGGGATTAGTATCAATGTTATTGAAGAAAAACTATTGCTTTCTCGCCAATGTTTCGAACTTCAATAAATTAAGAGCCCATGATGAATTTATTGAAGTTCTGAACGTTTGGAGAAAGCAATCGTTTTTCTTCAGTAACATTGATCCTAATCCCAACTAAACCATTTGAAGTAAAATGTAATGTTGAACTTAGTATACGCCCATTCTCACTGCTGGATGCATATATGTATATATGCATATGTTTGTATATGTGTGTGTATGTATGTTTATATGAAATTGGAAAATCAATATTACTATAGATTTTTATAATTTCATATTTACTGTAAATAAAGATTATTATTATTATCATCAGGTTTGTGTATCGATTCAATTTCATGAAAGAAGGAAAACAAAATACATATTTGAGCTAACGCTGTCGGACTTATTCGCTGCAATATAAATTGCTCACCTAACGCCTACATATTTGTATGGTGCTATTGCGTGATAAGTAAAGCCCCTATCTCTTTGATCTATCAGAGGTGCCAGAAACATTTGCCCGCTCACGTTCATGGTTCGGGTTAATCACTGCAGTGACGTATACAGGATGTAATCTAACCTCTTGCACAACCGCTAATAGTTTTTGATAGTCCATAAATTAATAAACAAACAGAATGTTCCTTTTTAATTTTTACGATAAGTCCTTAATAAGCCAGAAAAAAATATTAATTACCTACCAAAACTACGCTGTTTTGCGGTTCCGAACATTTGGACAATTTACAATTCTTTCAATTTGTTCTTTCGAATTTTTAACCACTGTAATTTGTTATATGATTTATTCAGGGGTGTGCAGGAGGTTATATATAGTACACCCATATTTTCCATAGGCAAACGATAGAAGAGTGAGTGAAAGGATTTTCTGTCCTTGTGGCTCTTAGTTATTTTAGATATTCCTTAACTTATTACATATTGCTGGAGGCCACGTTATCATAACACATATTATTTAGATTAGGTTAGGTTTCAAGTTAGTGGGTCTCTTACGGCCCTCCACTGCGACCCGAGAGGATCTATTGCATGTTGATTCAAGTTGGTCAATATTCTTCAACCTGTATTGATTACGTTTGTAGTAATTTTGATGCAGAGAAAGTTATGTGCTCAGTGATCTCATCTGGACTTTCTGATCACAGCGCTATTGAATTTACAATGCCTCTCAATGACTTAACAGAAAAATAGTATGAATATGGCAGACTTTAAGCAGCACAAACTATGATAAGTTTTATCATAATTGTCTTGACCTCGATTGGGAAAATATTATGCTTCTTAGTGATCCCTTCCTTTCTTTCTACACTCAACTCATAGAAATCTTCAATAAGTCTTTTCCCATTCAGAAAATAAAAATGAAACGAAAGAAACCATGGATAACACAGGGAATCAAAATGTCATCGAAGCATATTCAATCCTTACATTATATACGGAAACCACAAATAACCCTTATTTTCATGAGAGTCCTCAAACTAGCAGAAGAAAACCACTTCAAGAATAGAATAGATACATCAAATAACAATATGAAAGAAACATGGTCCATAATAAATGACTTGAGGGATAAACCTAAACAAAAAATCGATTCTGAAATACCAATAAGTGCAAATGACATGAATGATTTCTACTGTTCGATTGCCAAAAAGCTCAACGAAAATGCTATAGTACCATATGACCCGTTATAATACATCTTGGAGATTTTGAAAAATGAAAATTATTTGATATAATATGATACAAATATTGACGAATTGTTGGAGGTACTAAAAGAAATAAAAAATAAAAAAGCAGCTGGCTTTGATGGCATTTCCATGAAAATTTTCGAAAACCTCCCAAGAGTTGCGCTCAATAAATTAGTCTCACTAATAAATCTATCGTTTCGTGATGGTATATTTCCGTCTTTTCTGAAAATGACCATAGTAATTCCATTGCATAAAGGTGGTAATCTAGACGAACCTTCAAATTTTAGACCAATATCCCTCATACCGACCCTTGCAAAAATAATTGAAAAATTCGTCAAAAAAGACTCAATGAGTTCCTTAGCACACACAACATCATTCACGCAAATCAGTTTGGATTTCAAAATAGAAAGAACACACAAGATGCAATTTTTTCCTTTCTGATATAAATGACGGAGATATTGCCGCGGCAGTGTTCTGTGACCTTACGAAAGCTTTCGACTGCGTGGATCACGGAATACTTCTACGGAAGCTTCGCCATTGACTTAGGAAATGCAATACTCACCAGTTTCACCAATAAAATTAGTTATTAAAGGCGATTCGATGTCGTACAGAGCAACCCAACTATATTTTGGTATTTTGGAACCACTGTTATCAGTTACTAAGCGTCACGTACTTCCCCCAGATTGCGGCGAATGTATTCTATCCATCGGCGATTGGTAACCAAGTATCACATACTTTATTCACCTCCGTTTCGAAGAAAGAAAAACAATAGATTTATTTATAAATTGAAGACACTGCAATCATATTCCGCCTTTTACCATTCCTAGTGGTGAGATGTAGCAATGTATGGATTCCCCGCCGTATAGATGAACAGCCATGCATTTATTTACAAGAGAGCAAGGGGTGCTTCTACTACATCTGATGTAATTCAATGTCCAGCATGGCTTTAGCCGGGGAAGTAGTTGGCTTTCGCTATACTATAGCTTTTTCAAGTGGAGAAACTGAATTACAATTACTGGGGTTTGATATAAATAATATAAGCAGGTAGTCAGTTGGATATTAGGTAATTAAGTGATTATTGGACGAAATATTATTCAATTTCTAGTAAACGGATTTAAGATTTCAATTTCTAGTTGAATAGATTTATTCAAATTGATCTGGTCATTTAATAAGTATTGTGAATTCTTGTCTTTGTTAATCTCTAAGCTCTCTAGGAGATCGAGACCTTTCCTTTCTATAAGCAAAAGTTCAAAGTCATCAGCAAAGCAATGTTTTTCAGCCAGGAGATGGTTAGCGTGTATATGTGTTTATGTATATACATGTGTTTATGTGTGTATGCATGTGTATATGTGTATGGGTGTGTATGCATGTGTATATGTGTATGTAAGTGTATGGAAGTATATATATATATATATATATATATATATATATATATATGAAACGGAAGAAATTCAATGGACATAGCCCTCAAAGAGGAGTGTTAACGTAGACACGTGTTTCGGGCTCTCGGCCCTCATCAGTACGGTGAAGAAGTGCAAGGACGAACAACCCTTGGTAGAAAACCACAAATCAACGGAGTCAACAAACAGAAGCCAGCCGCACATTTGTGGTTTTGGTTAGCCGACCTTGCATTCCAGGGCAACAACCAACGTCACCACGGAGGCAGCTATAGCTACCTGCGTGACATCCGTGTCCAGGATTATAGAGATGAAAGGGAGGAATATCGAGGGGACTTTTAAATGAAACGGAAGAAATTTAATGGACATAGCCCTCAAAGAGAAGTGTTAACCGTAGACATGTGTTTCGGGTTCCCGGCCCTCATCAGTACGGTGAAGAAGTGCAAGGATGAACAACATTGGGTAAAAAACCATAAATCAACGGAGTCAACAAACAGAAGCCAGCCGCACATTTGTGGTTTTAGTTAGCAGACCCTGCATTCCAGGGCAACGACCAACGTCACCATGGAGGCAGCTATAGCTACCTGCGTGACATCCGATTCCAGGATTATAGAGATGGAAGGAAGGAATATCGAGGGGACTATTAAATAAAACGGAAGAAATTTAATGGACATAGCCCTCAAAGAGAAGTGTTAACCGTAGACACGTGTTTCGGGCTCTCGGCCTTCATCAGTACGGTGAAGGAGAATAAAACCACAAATCAACGGAGTCAACAAACATAAGCCAGCCGCACATTTGTGGTTTAGGTTAGCAGACCCTGAATTCCAGGAAACAAATGTGCGGCTGGCTTCTGTTTGTTTCTATATTTCTTTCTATATTTATTTACCCTCATATTCTAAATGTACTTAGTTCTATTTCGTATTGTGAATCATGGTAAATAAATATTATTATTATTATTAATTCTTCATTGAAATTCCCTCCTGACAGAGGAACGTTCACTAGTTTGTGGATCATACTATTATATGCGGCTACTTTGTGTTGGAAGGGATGAGTGAAAGTAGTTGTTTTCTGTTAAATATTAACAAAAAATAATTTTTATCGTGGATTTTTCAAATTTTAATGGAAATATTTCTATTTAATAGATGATGTTTCCCTTTTCAATAAAAAAAATCATTGGTTTCTTATTTTCGAAATGAAAATGAAACATTATTAAATTGTCGTACTTTCTACTTGATATGTATTCGATTTTCCTTGATATTTAATTCGTTTTCCTCCTCAGAAAAAGTAGAATGTCTGCTAATTTCTTTATTCTATTTTATTTACATGCTTTTCGACACCAACACTGTCAAGCGTTTTAATGACATAGATATTAGACATCAGGCGACGCTTATGGATTTATGTACTATTTCGGATATTACGTACAGGGTCGGAGCGACAAAGAACGACTACCTTTGTGATTTGAGGACGTTGAAACGCGTTTTTCTAGGGTCGGAAATTCTACGGCTGAAACGGTCCCTAGAAGGGTACGTTACTTATGACGCCAAAGTACTGTACAGGAAATATGTTCCCATCTCCTATTTGAATCTCGGGGGCCAGATTTTATAGTGGCTTACTCCACGCACTAGGGTAGCAACAGATGGAGATACGGCATGTCCAGGGGTCTGGTATTTTGACACTTTTTGTACTCTTCAAAAGACTGCAAGTACTACATGAATAGTACTGCAAGTAAAATGTTTACGGATGCCTCAGCACACGAGGAAACCTGCCTCAATAAATGATAGTTTAAAAAAACTAAAAAACACGCTTTTATAGAAAACCAGACTAAAAAAATTTAAAATAAGAAAAAAAATGAAGAAAAAAAAAGCGTGGGGTGCATGGTATCGCCTCGGTGTGTAATGAACTATATAATAATTGATACCATGCACCCCACGCTTTTTTTTTAATAAAATACATTTTTTTCCTATTTTAAATTTTTTTAGTCTGGTTTTCTATAAAAGCGTGTTTTTTAGTTTTTTTAAACTATCATTTATTTTTTAATTTTTAGTGTGGTTTATTTATAAAAGCGTGTTTTCTTACTTTTTTTTAAACTTTTATTTTATTATTTTTTTGCAATTTAAAAAATGGAATAATCTTATCAAATCAGGTAATCATAATCTCCGACCCCAAAAAACCCCACATACCAATTTTGAATAGAATTAGACCATAATCACAAAACTCGGCCGCCATTTTGAAGACGCCATCTTGAATTTTCCAATTTTCACAAAAGAATCATGATATTCGACCCCAAAAACCCCCACATACCAATTTTGAATAGAATCAGACCATAATCACAAAATTCGGCCGCCATTTTAAAGCCGCTATCTTGAATTTCCCAATTTACACAAAAAAATCATGATATTCGACCCCAATAAAAACCCCCACTTACCACTTTTGAATAGAATCAGACCATAATCACAAAACTCGGACGCCATTTCAAAGCCGCCATCTTGAAATTCTCCAATTTTACAGAAGAATCATAATATTCGACCCCAAAAACCCCCACATACCAATTTTGAATAGAATCAGACCATAATCACAAAACTCGTCCACCATTTTGGAGCCGCCACTTCGAATTTTTCAATTTTGACAAAAAAATCATAATCTCCGACTACAAAAACCCTCGGATGCCAATTTTGAAGCGAATCGTACCATAATCACAAAACTCGTAGGCCATATTGGAGCCGCCATTTTGTTTTTTTTCCACACAAAAATTTCTTAATGCATTGTCACCGGAATTATGTACACCTGCTGAATTTCAAATCATTCGGACGTCTGGAAGTGGGTCAAAATCGCGCCCAAAGGAGTCAGTTACAAACAAACAAACAAACAAACAAACAAACATACAAGTGAAGCTAATATAAAGCGTGTAAAAAGGATACATATATCTTCACTTATGGATACTTCAACGCTTCTGGAGAACACTGCCTATGGCAGGCACACGCCTTACGGACACAAAGCAGGAACAAGAGAGCGATACTGATTCCATCTTGCCTTTTATACGTTTCAAATTTGGATAAAAAACCTATTAAGAAAGGCGCTCTTTTTGACCCTCTTGGGATAAGAACGGGGGTAAAAATGGTGAACTTTTTGTCCGTTAATCTGAGAACTGGAACGGAATACTAGGGTTTTTTCCATCGCGAGTTGAACTTATTTTACTATTTTAACAAAAACCAGCCGAAAAGCTTTTCTCCCTTTTTGTATTATATGGAAAAACAGCTTAATTTTATGCCGGATTTTCATGTTTCTTACAGTAGCTTTGGGTATAGGAATAGAACTTATTGCCAGACCGGAATTGATATTAACTCCAAATAGTCAGGGACGTTCCAAAGTTATGTTAAACTTTCTTTAGCCGTTCTTAGTAACGGTACTCTAAAAAATACTACTACGTTACAACGCTCATCTATGTAGTGGACTCTCACCAAAAGTTATTCGGTTTTTCCAGGCGGATCTTTTTGTCTGTTTAGAGAACTAGATATATTTCATTACTTTGAATTCTCATAAATGATTCATGATGCAATTCTTCTATTTCAGACCATTGTTTTGGAAGATACCGACAAACTAGATGTACTCAGGCAGAAGAGAGGCGTTGACAAACAGTATTCATTCGATGTGGTTTTTGGAGAAGACTCAACACAAGAAGAAGTTTACGAGGTCACTACGAGTAATCTCCTCAAAGATGTCTTGAATGGGTAAGGAATCTGTGAATCTTCATTAACTATTTTCTCAAGGCTTGAATGACGTTGAAGATACATAAAAATCAAATGAAAAATGATAAATTATTAAACGAATACTTGAATATTTGACCTCAGCAACTCCAAACATTTTTGAGACAACTCATATGAGGTGATTTCATGAACATGTTTTATGTGAGGTAGTCCATTTATTTACTTCAAATTTATTAGAAATAAAGGGGATCATCTCTTGGTAGTTGATTAAAATTTCTCATAGTTTCTTATAACGCGTTCCTATTTCAAATTATGTACATTTCATGAACATTGAAAATTTTATACAAAAAAATGAATGAAAGTAATTGTTTTAGTATTTCACAAGATTTTATTTAGTTTCACTTGTTAGTGTGATCATAAAAATTGGTATTTGAGGTCTTCGTTACAAGTGAAGGAATACGTATTTCAGTGTTTTTCAAAATCCAATCCCTAAAGGGGTGAAATGGGGATTGGACGTTTGTATAGGGGTAACGTTAGTTTTTGAGTTGGAGTCATAAAAATTTATATATGAGGTCTTTGTTATAAATAAAGGAATAGTGTTACAGTATTTTCTGAAATTCACCCCCTAAAGGGGTGGAATTTGTATGATGGTTCCGTTAGTTTCGCAGTTAGAGTCACAAAAATTGGTAGTTGAGGTCGTTGTTACAAATAAAGGAATACTTATTTTAAAAATTAACCCCTAAGGGGATGAACGTTTGTAAGGGAGTTCCGTCCGTTTTTAAGTTAGAGTCATGAATATTGGTATTTGATTTATTCGTAACAAATAAAAAAAATCATTTCAGTGTGTTTCAAAATTCAATCCCAAAGGGAATGGAAGTGAGGGTACATTTTTTTATGGGGGTTCCGTTAGTTTTTAAGATGGGATCATACAATTGGTTACAAAAAAATAAATCGTATTCAACTCCATTTGAATATTTCCGTCCTTAAAAAACTGAATTTGTAATAGTCGTTGCAAAGCATTACTTTCCTGTCAAATCAATTATGCCACCCAAACGAGAAAACAGGATAACAGGATAACAGGATAACGGTATAACTGGAAACGGGATAAAGGGATAACGGGATAACAGGAAGCAGCAAAGTCATAGGCATAAGCCAGATGGAACAACACAAAGAGAAACATAGGAAAAAATACAAATTCTACGAGGGTACCAGCTGGTTTTCAGATTGAAAGGAAAAACGACCGTGAGATTTGTTAGTCTGGTGTTTTTCCAGTTCTCGGGACCTTCTATAATTTGTCTAATGATGATGCATGATTTGTTGGTATTTCTGAGAATATAAAATTATATTTTTCCGTATTTCGGTCGGTATTCACTAATCAACTTTATAAGGATTTATTTGAAATACATTCTTTGTTTTTTCTTCTCGTGATCAATCAATCCATTCTATTGTCTCCAAAAATTTATATCTAGACGTAATTCGAATAGTTGATTTTTTAATAAATAAACATTTTCTGCATGATATTGACATCGAGGTTTTTGTTGATTGTCCGGACTCACGAAAGAGGCATGTTACAATTTGCTATTTTATTTATGTATAATATAAATACTGTCGCAGCGATTTAATTGGTCTCTAGTCCACTTTCGTGCGATCTTATTTTATATTATTGGTAACTATTATGATTCAATAATGTAGCCAACTGCTAGAAAGTATATGTAAAATATTTGTCCATCAATATTATTTATGCAAGGCAAATCATTATTGTAATTACAATTATATGCGTTTTTGTTTTGGGTAATGTGCAAAACATCTATCAATATTTTTGGATTCACTTGAACATTTTTGTTTTGGATGGGAAATATCTATTAATTTCACAATAATCAGTTTATTTCAAATGTCATGAGAAAAATCAGTTAATGGGATGAAATTGAGTCAAAACTTCAACTTCTGAACCAAACAATAATTTGGGAGAATATGATTTGAAAAAAATTTTTGGTTCATTTCTTGGCGCAATTTATTTACAATTTGAATAATATTTATTGACGCGTATTTTTCATATTATATGTTCAACCGAATGAGGAAATCCTCAAAAGAATATTTCCAACCAGGAAAGCATTTCTATCGAAGCGGATATAATGAATTGTTTTCGGGTCAGTTTTTATTTCGAGGAGAAAGTTTTTCCATTATATATACAAACCACTAATGTTCTTTTTTAAGTCATCAAAGCTGACTTCAAACAAACAATGTCACAGAAAGTCTTCATAAATAATAGCACATTATTGAATTCTATATTTTTTGTTTCTATCGTCATCTTTTTCGGTTGTTACCGTTGAGTCAAACGAAGTGGTGTTCCCTTCCCTACCGCACTGTAACGCGTGCTAAGATTAGTCCAGTATCTTGTGCTCATATACGAATCAGCGAAATCGCTATATCTTACTTTTATATATACAGGGTGTAATCTGACCTCTTGCACACCCGTAAATGACGAGTGTATAATGCCATTTTATAACGAATTACATTGATAAAAAATCTGAAAAAAATTGAAAACATGTTTTGTTCTTTGTAAAATTCGACAAAATTTTGGGTAGCACTGCCCTCCTAATTTCAGCTGCATTCACTTTGACAATTTTCGAATTCAATAAACATTCAACTCGACATTTGAGATATTTTACCATGTTGAACTGATTGTGTGGTGAATGTATACATTGCAGGCTGCCTGAGATAGATATTAAATTTCAAAGTGAAGAAAAAATTGAGATTCATAACTTCTTTTAGCGTACTTCTAGCACATTTTTCAGTAAAAAATTCAATTCCTCTATTAGTAGAGGAGACCGTGGGAGGTCGACCTTCACCGATCTGATAACTCGATGAGACATATTTTTTATCAAATATAATTTATAAACAAATATGCCCATGATAACTTGCCTATCGGAAAGTGTTCATAGCTATTTTGAATTGAATTAATTTTAATCAATTTTCTTTCATCACCTCCACTCTTTCGATAACCGAATGAGTTTCCCCTCAACTGATAGTTTTTAACACACAGAATATGCCTAGGTAGACTTGCCTACTTATTTCTGCGCATGGCTACCTGACAAGCAGATGTGAACACGTAAGTCAATATAGATAACTACACCGATCTGTTAACCAATTGAAATTTATATCATAGGTAAGATAATTGAATTACAAAACCAATCGTATAGGCTTGCCTGCAAAAAATCGTACATAAAATATTATTGCCAAGCTATAAAGTTTTAGAATTCTAGCTATTTGATAGGTGCGAGAGAGAAAGTAGAGCGTCCGAGGTCCGTGTGATAGAACAGGACACAACATAGCAGTTGCACGCTACCTGAACGTTGAATGTATCCGAGTGCGCATGCTCGTGTACAGTGACAGCATTTATTTACACTCGACAGTGATTTTGAACTCTTTTATATGCTTTGTAATAAACGCTTTTAACAACATAAATGTATTAAATTTTATTTTTCTATATTGATGATTTTTTTAATTTATCATATCAAAATTTCAGAAGTAACACTCATTCTTTCCTGCTTTACGGCATTTATTTGATTTTAAATAATAAATAGATTATCCTTTATTTATTTTTAAATAAAAAAATATATTTTTTTTTATCATTTTTAAATTTACTAATTTAGCTTTGAAATGAAAAAAAAAATTTTAATTTTTTTATTCTATTAATTAATATATTATATTATTTATTTTTGATTATTTCATAGCTGTAAGTATATATAGTGTGAAATAATACAAAAATTGTGATCGAAATTAGAGTTATAATAAATTAGAGTTCAAAATTACTGTCGAGTGTAAATAAATGCTTTCACTGCCACTAACATGTACACGAGCATGCGCACTCGGATACATTCAACGGTCAGGGAGCGTGCAGCTGCTATGTTGTGTCCTGTTCTATCACACGGACCTCGGACGCTCTACTTTCTCTCTCGCACCTATCAAATAGCTAAAATTCTAAAACTTCATAGCTTGGCAATAATATTTTATGTACGATTTTTTGCAGATTGGTTTTGTAATTCAATTATCGTACCTATGATATCAATTTCGATTGGTTAACAGATCGGTGTAGTTACATATATTGACTCACTTATTCACATCTGCTTGCCAGGTAGTTATGCACAGAAATTAGTAGGCACGCCTACCTAGGCATATTCTGAGTGTTGAAAACTACCAGTTGAGATGAAACTCATTCGGTTATCAATAGAGTGAAGGTGATGAAAAAAATTGATTAAAATTAATTAATTAAAAATTTTTTTGAGTCATCAGATCGGTGAAGGTCGATCTCCCACCGGCTCTTAGACTAGATCATATCTACGTAAAAAATCTATCTCTGTTACAAGTCGCTATAAGCAACCGTTTTCTAGATATTTGGATTATTTGATAATCCATGCGTGTTGAAGTTATTACCATTATTTTGAAGGAAATGAATTTGACGTTTGAGTAAGTAGTTTTGGTAATTATATATTATGTGACAGTTAAACGTTTTGTTGTTTTGTTGAAGTTTCTGTGTGTTTTAAAAGACTAATTTTGAAAAAAAAATTATTTAAACAATAATGCTCATTTAGCCGATATGCATTTCGTTTATGGCATTGCGGATGGCAATGCGGGCGAACCAAGACGTATTTACCAGTAACGATTTCCTAATCGAGTACTGCCTTCAGCTCCAACATTTACCAGTCTCCACCGTCGTTTGGCAGAAACAGGTAGCTTTAAGAGGGCAGCTGATATTATTGGAAGACCATGAGCAGTCCAAACCCCAGAATTGGAAGAAGCTGTGTTGAACGCTCTCGAGGAAAATCCAGAAACAAGAACTGGAATAATTGCTGAAGCTCTCAATTCTACTCACTCCACAGTTTGGAGAATTATCCACGATCAACAATTTTATCCATACCATATTCAAAGGGTACAAGCTCTTTTGCCACGAGACTTTCCCCAACGCATCACTATGTGTCAGAGGTTTTTGAAAAAATTACAGGAAATCCTCAATTTTCAAGATATGTACTCTTCACGGACGAGGCAAACTTCTCCCGAAATGCTATCACAAACTTTCATAACAAGCATGTTTGGGCTCTGGAAAATCCGCACGTAGTTAGTGAAAGACATTATCAGTTTCAATTTTTTTTCAAATGTATAGGCAGCAATAATTGATAATAACTTGATAGGTCTTTTCTTACTTCCGTTCCGACTGAATGGCGCAACTTACAGAGACTTTTTAGAAAATGAATTGCCGGGACTACTTCAGAATGTACCATTAGAAATTCGTATCCACATGTGGTTTATGCATGATGGGGCTCCGGCCCATTTTAGCGTTGTAGCCAGGGAATTCCTTAACACTGTCTATCCAAATCGATGGATCGGTAGGGGTGTAGAAGAACCTAACCAGACGTGGGCACCAAGGTCCCCAGATCTGAACCCGCTAGATTCTTATTTTTGGGGACATTTGAAGTCACTGGTTTATGAAACTTCAGTAGCGAAAGAGGAAGATATAAGAAACCGAATAGTAGACGCCTGTGAAACAATAAGAAACACACCAATAATTTCTGAGCGGGTACGAGATTCAATGACTAGAAGACTGAATGCCTGTATCTTCGCTGAAGGTGGACACTTTGAACAATTTATTTGAATACAATGTAGTTTCCTTCATTTTATCTCATTCTACATATTCAAAATTTCTTAAAATAAAATGTTGATATTTCTTGCAAATTTTATTGAAACAAATACAGATTTTGCACCCTTGATACAAAAATAAGTATTTCAAACGAGTAAAAATAAATAGAATAGGTGGCGCCCCCTACAAAAAACCAAAACTACTTACTTAAACGTCGAATTCATTTCCTAAGCATTCTTGTGAAAAATGCAAAATAATGGTAATGACTTCAACACGCATCGATCAAATAATCTACTTGAAATTTTCAAGTTCAAATATCTAGAAAACGATTGCTTATAGCGACTTGTAACTGGGAGAGCTTTTTTACGTAGATATGATGGAGGAATCGATTTTTTTTTAAGAAAAATGTGCTAGAAGTACGCTCAAAAAAGTTATGAATCTTCAAAAAAGAAAAAGACGTGTAGGTGGCGCCGCCTACGAGTAAGAGCAATAATAACATCAGGTTCGAATTCGACACCCCAAAAAACCTATCAATACCAATTTTCGTTTGATGAAGGTCAGTATTTCGTAAGTTATTCAAAGAAAACGAAAATAAAAATAAAACTTCAATACCCTGTATCTTGGAAACGAGGCGTTTCCGGACATATATTTATGTGGACAATTCATATTAGAATATTGTGAGGAATCACCTCCTGAAGTTTGTCAAAGTACTTTTGGATCACCCTGTATAGATGGACGTGCATGTGCTCGCCACTACGGCAATATATCTCTTTAGCACATACTGAGTTTTTGGGCGACGTGTAGACGCGTAACTATCCTTTGATGTGCGGAGGAAAAACCGACACCTAGGCCATCCTTGACCATCCTATCGCTCCATAAGCCATCCGGCGCCACTACGCCCTCCACACGATGGCCCATCACGGTGGGCCATTATTAAGGCCTCAAGAAACAAACGACACAAACATTATTGAAAAGGGATACATTTGGTTATTTTTATATCGCAACCATTGTATGTAGTGAACTGAACAAAGAACACTTGTCAATCAAGATTCTCGCATGAACGGTTTCCAAAGATGTTTACGATGATTGTTATATTGTACTAGTATTTTCTGATTGGCTGGTGGTGAATGGAATATCCTGAAGTGATCAATCAGGAAACAGTACGCGATGTGCAGGAGAATTAATTTGAACATTATTGTCTTTGTCTTTTGCTGGTTCTCAAAACAAAACACCGAGCGTATTTTGAAGAGTTGAGGACAAGAGAAATCACTCATCGCATTTATAAATAAAGTAGTACATTTCAATTCTGGTTGGATTCTGGAATCGCCAATCACTGTGCATATCTAAATTAAGAAAACATTTCGGGCGTTTTCGTACTAGAAATATTATTATAATACAGGGTGGGGCACCACACGGTCCCTGTAAACCAAACCATTATTTTTTTCGCGAATTCCTCCATTTCATTATATGTATATTGATTAAGGCTGCAGAAGGAAATCATTTTGGAGTCTACAGGGTGGCTCAAAAAAGTGTGACATATCAAAGTTGTGTTTTTTTAAATGGAACACCCTGTATTTTGTTACACTTTTGAATAGGTCAGGAAAAAATACTATGATTCCATATGGTACTATGTTTCATATGGTACTATGTAACCGGTCTCGAGTTATTGATTTTTTCATGAAATTGGAAACTAAATAACATCGAAATGTAAAGAAATCATCCCTTCAAATTCTGACCAAGCATAAAAGAGGTTTTGGGCTATTGATTTCGATGAAACCCGTTTCTCAATAGTATACAGAATGTTCAAAAATCAAAGTCACTTTTTTATAATTTCGGACAAAGATAACTTTGTTATTTCAAACAGAACACCCTGTATTTTCTGGTCTGAACAATGCAAAGTTCAATTATCTTTCATTTCATATTGGGGTTCCCTATAACTAACCTAAATAGTTTTTCAGATATTTGCATTTTCAAATAGTAGTTCTTATTTCAATGCATTCTTTGAATCAAGATAGCTTTGAAACGACATTTATTTGATTTGCTCACATAATTCTCATTGACAGTTCTTATACTCCACTTCATCGAAAATATTTACTGTTCACTAAAATGAAGTTTCATTTACATTCATATTCTGACAGTAGTTCATTAAACAGACTATACCATTTTTTTTATTATTCAACTGAAACAACAACAAAATATGAAACACAAATGTATTTAATTCAAAGTAGGTGCTCGAAATGACGACCATCCTGTTGAATACAAAGAGCCACTCTCTCTATGAAAGACTTCTTAACATTCAATAACATTTGAGGCGTCACTCTTCTAAAAGCAGCCCGTATTATCTCCTTCATATTTTCCAGTGTGGTAAACCTCATTCTTCAAGTATCCCATAGGAAAAAACCGAGGCAAGTCAAATCTGGTGATCTCGCTGGCCAATTTTGTTGTCCTCCCCTACCAATCCATTTATTCGGAAAGCACATATTCAAAAACTGTCTGACACTGAATTTGAAATGTGCCGGAGCTCCATCCAATTGTAACCACATCCGTTCTCTGATATATAGCGGTACATTCTCCAGAAGCTCAGGCAGATCATAATGGAAGTTGTGTCTGTTCACTAAGCCATTGTTATGAAAAATAGATTCATCAGAAAATAAAATGGAATCCAAAAAATGTTCATCCTCACTAAACTTGTCCAAAACCCATAGACAAAACTCGATTCGTCGATGGAAGTCTATTTCATATAA
This sequence comes from Gonioctena quinquepunctata, assembly GCA_018342105.1. Lineage (NCBI taxonomy): Eukaryota > Metazoa > Arthropoda > Insecta > Coleoptera > Chrysomelidae > Gonioctena > Gonioctena quinquepunctata. Next base: position 22,980 of record JAFIRS010003450.1, read on the forward strand.
TTCCTGGTGCATCTGAATACGGTACGGGTGAAATTTGTATTTTTTTATTACCCTAGAAATGCTCCGTCTGCTTATCCCTGTATCTTTCTCGATCTTACGTTGACTCGTATGAGGGTTTCCTATGATTGATCCCATAATAAGAAATTCATTTTCCTCATTTCCAATGATAGGTTTTGGTCTATTTGCCTTTTCTTAAGCTACACTTCCAGTCCTACGAAATTGATGTAGCAATCGTTTGAAAACCAACTTGTTTGGATGATTCCGGTCTGGATATTTTTGGGCCTACACCCTCAACGCCAAAAGGCAATTCTCTAAACACTCACAAATCGCTAAAATCATATCTATACTCTCTTGAATGGGATAAGTTTTCGTTTTCGACGCTAATAATTCAGTGAATGTTTTGAATAACGTAAAACACAATAACTGTCAATAAGAATGATCTCAACAAGTTGAATAAAGGTCTTTTCAAAGCTATCTTGATTCAAAGAATGCATTGAAATAAGAACTACTATTTGAAAAATCCAATATCTGAAAAACTATTTAGGTTAGGTATAGGGAACCCCGATATGAAATGGAAGATAATTGAATTTTATATTGTTTAGACCAAAAAAATATAGGGTGTTCTATTTGGAATAACAAAGTTATCTTTGTCCGAAATTATAAAAAAGTGACTGTACGTTCAGTGGACTGTTTAAAAATTAATAGTTGCTAAATTCGCAAACACACAGAACTGATCAAAGTGTCACTCGAGCATGTGCCTCCGTCGGGGAATCTGATCTTCAGTCAATAGGTACTTCGTCTAGTCTTCCTGGCGGTACCGCCGCTATATCACATTTACACTAATTTTAAGGATGAGGTATATCTTAAGTAATAAGCGTTATATCAAACACCAACTCGAGAAAAAACTAAAATGCTATGATCTTGCCATAAGATCTAGGAACTCAATATCTATCTTCACACTTCTCCTCTTCCGTCTCATTTCCCCACTCCCAAAAGTGACTATATCAGTCTGTGTGATACCTCACGCGCAAAATAAGGTCGAAAGAGTTGAAGAATTCAAATGAAAAATTCCCATTTGAAATATACAATATACATAAAAATCCCTTGGCAAAATTAATTATAATAACAAAAAAAAAAAAACAAATGCGTCAAGACGCAACAGTGACAATGATTGTTGAACATTCTGTATAATATTGAGGAACGTGTTTTATCGAAATCAACAGCCCAAAACCTCTTTCATGCTTGGTCAGAATTCGAAGGGATGATTTCTATACATGTCGATGTTATTTAGTTTCCAATTGTACCTAGCATTTTCATAAAAAAATCGATAACTCGAGAACGGTTATAGTTAGGTACATAGTACCCTATATGAAATCATATTATTTTTTCCTGGCCTATTCAAAAGTGTAACAAAATACAGGATGTTCCATTTGAAAAAAACACAACTTTGATATGTCACACTTTTTTGAGCCACCCTGTAGACTCCAAAATAATTTCCTTTCGCAGCCTTAATCAATATACATGATAAAATAGAGGAATTCCCGAAAAAATAAATGGTTTGTTTTACAGGGACCGTGTCGTATGTGTTGCCCCACCCTGTATACATTATTTTTTGATAGATTGGCAAATTTTTTAAGAGACAAAGACAATAATGTTCAAATTAATTCACCTGCAAATCGCGTACTGTTTTCTGATTGGTTGCTTTAGGATCTTTCATTCACCAGCCAAAAGTTTTCAGTTCGTATACAAAAGCGACAAGCTTGTCGCTTTTGAATCTATAACTCATGGAATAACCTACGTTATACATCCAAAGCAGTTATTTTTTACTTCTAAGCGCATTTGAATAAGCTTGTCTTTAAAAAGGTTTTTTATTAATTATTTTATTCTGTGCTTTTTAGTAAGTAGGTGCGCCTCAATCTATGCATTTTTGTTAATGCATCGTTATTATACAGCCTTTTTTCTGCTATCTAGTTCTTCAATGAGAAGACCATCTAAAGATGAACTCGTCCGCCATCCTGGAGCTGCCATCGTCAATTTATCAATTTTGACAAAAAATCTAAAATATTCGACTAAATTCATGATCTCCGACCCCAAAAAACCAGGGGTACCAATTAAGAATTTTGACAAATTTATAATCTCCGACCCCAAAAAAATCCCCATACCATTTTCGGAATTGCATGATTCATTTAGCTTCAAAATGAAGAAGAGTTTTACATGCTTGCTACAGGTTTATGTTTTGTGATTTGCTCATTATTGAATCTAAAATAAGAAACATGTAATTATTTATTGCCAATCCATATAAAATGATAAAGGATCCATTATATCATCGGCGATGAATTATAAACTATGTGCCACTAATACAGGATTGAAACTTCTGATTACATTCTTAGGATCGAAAAGTTATCTAATTCATCGCCGATGAAATAATGGATCCTTCAGATTCAATAAAATGAGCAAATCACAAAACATAATCCGAGCGGTATGTAATTAATTTTAACCAAACTTAACACTAATGAATTATGCAATTCTGAAAAAAAAAAGATTGTATCTCTAATATCCGATATAATTTGAAAGAATTGCCATTCTATAAAAAAATTATAGGAGGGACAAAACTTGACTTTCCCGCAAAATTATCGACCAATCAGTCAGCAGTGATGTTCAGCTGAGTTGGCTGAAAAAATTGCTCTGGAAAGGCTTGACGGAGAAGGGGAAGATGAAAATGTCCTACCTAACGAACAATTTGGCTTCAGACGTGCTCACTTCACCGAGCTTCAAGTTATGAGGCTGGTGGAGGACACAATCACTTCATTAAACACCAACAATAGTGCACATCGTCCTGCTAGATATCAGCAAAGCTTTCGATAGGGTTTGGCATGAAGGCCTACTTGCCAAACTGTTAGACTTCCACTTTCCACTTAGCTTGGTTGAGTGGATCAAATCGTTCCTCTTAGGTAGGACATTTGAAGTCATGGTCGACAATTCTCTCCCAAATTCGAGGGAAATTGAGGCCGGCGTTCCTCAGGGGGCAGTACTGTCTCCTGTATTATACGCTATTTGTTCATCCGATATACCAAGAAGCGAACATGTGAAGCCGATGGCTTTACTTTCTTCCTCAGCCTACCACTTGATGGGTGTTGTTTACTTGCAGAATGCATTAAACGACCTCTAGCAGTGGTACCTGGAGTGGAAAATAAAGTTAAATCCTGATAAAACGCAGGCGATCTCGATGGATCGCAAGAGGAACAACACGGAAAGGGGAGTGACTATCTCTGGAAGGGAGATAGAATGGTCAGAGCAGGTCAAGTAGCTGGGAGTTACTGTGGATCGTCGACTCACCTGGAATCCACAAGTGAAGACTATTAAAATTAAAATTGACAAGAAAATCTCCGCACTTTACCCCCTGATCAACAGGGAAAGCAAACTTTCCCCTAAAAAATAAAGTGAAAATCTATAAAATGATGTTCAGGCCTGTCATATTGTATGCCTCAGCCGCCTGGGGCCAACCCTGCAGAAATAGCATTTGCGTCCTGAAACGGGCGCAAATGAAAGTCCTGAGAATGATCGGAACAATCGAATTCTTGAAAATTTGAACCTGCCTTCCATCAGGAGTGTAATCAGAGATCGCAATGGACAAGTATCCGATTGCGCAATAATCCACGAGAACCCTCTCGTGAGAGAAGCCACGGATTATAACATAGACGACCCCTCGCGATTCAAACTTCCCAGGCACTCTTTGGAGTGATGAACTACTTAAACCCCCGGGTAGTGGAAGCTGCACCCTCTTTAGAGTTTTCAGATTTTCAGATTCAAAATTCTTACTCGCCCATTTTTGAGAACCACCTTATGGCAAGGGCTGGAGACCGCTCTTCTGTCCTTGTCCAGTCAAAATTCCAATTCCGTGAATGGCTGTTGGCCACTTGTTTGGAGCTCAAAGAGTAAGAGCCTTTGGCTTACACTAGTTTATAGTAATAGTGATAGGAGATCCTGAGTAGATTATGGAGGCTCAAAACTGGAGAGTTACACAATAAACTTGATGAGTTTCCTTGGCATACTTAGACATAAATCTTACAAATGTAGGTTCTCATTAGACTGATTATTATCAGATCTATGTTCCAGTTGACATGAAAGCTTATTTCAGGGTTATTTCTGATTTCAAGTTGTTTGCAGGACCGTTGCTAGATGATTTGCCGCCCTAGGCGAGAATGCAAAAATTACGCCCCGTCTTTTTCACTACCATCGGTCTCCCCGATATCCACTTGTACAATGACGAAGTAGAAAAACCCAGTTTTCTTTACGGAATAGTGACTGCGGAGGTTTATCAAAGCCAGTTTTTGATAAATTCGAACTTATTCCAAATCAGTGATTCATATGAACATGAGTAACAATTAGTGAAAAAAATAAAAATATATTCTCATATTTGAAACTAAGAAAAAGTATCCAATCAATTCTCATTGATTTGAGGAAAATCATTTCTGTAATTCGATTTACTGTGACAAATGGAATTTTAATTCAGAAAAGGTTTCTCACATGTGGAAATCATAAATGCGTCGGGTTGCAAAAGAATCACATTTTCTTTTTCAACTCGAGCAAATGTTCCACTAACATTGGGAAGTTCAGGAAAAAAGGATTCCACTCAACGGAAAGATCTTCTAAATATAAAGCCGAACCTTGGTTTCACGGCTAAGAAACCATTTCAGGGGACTTCAGTAGCATTCAACAACTATTTCATGATAAATTCTTGAATGTGAAACTGCGGTATGGCTTTGGATTTGAAAAAAACTCACGTCGGAATTGTGGAAAATTCCGAGTGTGAGACATTTGCTTCGGTAGAAAACTTCAATAAGCAACAAAATAAAAGTTCCACATCTGGAAGAGTTTCGTCGAATTAAATTTTTTATTTCTCATACAAAATCGAAAAACGGAAATCCTTAATTTTTCCTTCAAATCCAACACAGTCTCCATAAAAAACAATTATAGAAATGTTCGAACAGATTTAGGTAGACGAAATCGAATTGTTCATCAACACAAAAGGAATCTTGAGAAAACAAGGATATGTCGTAGATCATTCTCTGGAAAGAAAACGAAAAGATAAAGAATTTGAATATACGTTCCAAGCCTTGGGTGATATAAGAAACAGTAACAATATTTTGGCTCAGATTCAAAAAAATTAAATTATTGTTAGCTTTCGAACCGTTTCTTATTATCATCCAATAGACCTCCCAAAAAAATGTTATTGGTGAAAATCCTTCAATAATCTTCTTTTCCAGATAGTTTAGTAAAATTTGTTAATATCTCTAGTACAAAAACGCCCGGAAGCTTTTCTCATTTTGGATATGCACAGTATTTTCCTGACAAGTGATTGGCGACTTTAGAATCCAACCAGAATTGGAATTTACTACCTCATTCATAAATGCGATGAGTGATTTATCTTGTCTTCCACTCTTCAAAATACGCACGGAACAGTTCGATGTTCAGTTGTAAGAATCAGCAAGAGACAAGGATAAGAATGTTCAAATTACTTCTCGTACACATCGCGTACTGTTTTCTGATTGTTTGCTAAGTAAGATTTCCATTCACCAGCCAATAAGAAAACAGTAGTTGAAACGTTCGTTCGTAGACAGCTTTGTAATGCACAACAATAGGCGTGTGCTAGAATCTTGGAAACACTACCTAGCAACATGTTCACTTCTTATTCTAATCACAGTTCACAATGATGGTCGATATTATTTTGAAAACAATATAACAATAATGTGTCTTTTGTGTTCTTACAACTGATTTTTTGATAATTGTAATTCGATAAGTGCATCAAAGCTGTGTTGAATTCATCAATTTGGAATAGCTTTGTATTCGTACTCGAAGCTTCAGCTCATTTCGTACCGGTACGGATTAGGAATTCATATTTTATTTTTGTTTAAGATTGTCATGGCTACGCGGAAATATAATTCTTGTTCGCAAGATAATACACGAAGAGCCGTTAATAAATATAAAGAGGAAGAAGCGGGAAATAATCTCAAATCGTCTCCACAACATTTATTTACTCTAAATAATAGACATGTTTTGGTACCAGACGGAACATCTTAGGTAATGTTAAAACATTATGGAGAGGAAAAATTAAAAAATACAATTAAGTATTACTTAGCTGAAGATGGTTTCGTCTGGTACCGAAACATGTCTGATTATTTAGAGTAAATAAATGTTGTGGAGACGATTTTTAGATTATTTTCCTCTTCATCACCTGCATTCAACGAAGCTTGTCGTACCTAATCCAATGTTCCGGCGACATTTGGAAGGTTTGAACGTACACCAAAGCATTGCACGTCCCAAAGATTTCAGTGAGAAGATGGAAGTAGAGCTGGTCAAACATATTTTGGATCTAGAATCGAGATTCTTTTGGCACAACTATACATGATTTACGTCACTTGGTCTACTAGCAAGCGGAAAGAAAGAAAACCAACATCGATGGCCATGGCCCGTTGCAGGGTTTTTTACAAAAACACCGTCATGGAGTTTTTCAATAAATATGAATCCATTCCCGATGAAGGAAAATTTTCAGCTCAGCAAATCTGTATACAACGTAGACGAGACTAGCTTGAGCATAGTGCACAAACCTACAAACCTTCAGAACTTTTAGCATTGAAAGGCAAACATCAAGTTCGGGCAGTGGTGACTTTTTTCGACCTATGCTGATATATAAACGCAAAAGGATGACGGACGATCTCAAACGAGAGGTCCTACCAATACATTTACAGTTGCTCCGATAGTGGATACAAAGGCTGGAAAAAATCAAGGAAAATCAGGTGCTATCGATCTTGCTGTACGGAATTGTTATGCTATCCATGCACCTTATACTACACACAAACTTCAGCCACTGGACCGCTCATTCTATAAGCCATTGAAACAAAATGTCAATTCTGCACATACTTCTTGGCTGAGAAATCATTCTGGCTCTGTCATTAAACAGTCGAACGTCTCAGAAATTTTGGGGATGTCATATCTCGAGCTGTATAAATGGAAATAGCTCTCCACGGATTTGAATCCTGTGGATTGTGGCACTCCAATCGGTTTCAAATCAGAGATGACGAATATGTTGGAATTGACGAAGAGTGTGACGCACCACCGGATGTTGGCCCATCGACTAACTCTCAGAAACCTGCAACTGAGAAGAAACAAGTGCAGAATCGATCAGATTTGTCAGGTGCGGCAATATAAACTGAACGCAGAGAGAATCAAGATCTACTCTTGCATCTTCGATCCCAGATAAAGATCAGATTTCGAAGGATCGAAATATTATGAGTCATTCATCATCTATAATTGGGGGCTTAGAAATTGCTCAACAAGGTCAAGAAGATCAGGAATATCGAAAGATAGTCGAAAATACCGACAGCAAAGACAATCTCAACGAGCAGCCTCCGACAATCGAAACAGATTATAAAAAAACAACATTATCTCAAGTTCTTACAGATCTCCCCTATAAGAAGGAATTGAAGAATGAGTTAATCCAGTCAAAAAAGAAGAGTGCATGTAATTTAAACTTTGAAAAACAAAAAGTCTTGGAAAGGAAATATACCATATAATATAAAAAGAATAAAATTGAATGATAAAATAATAAAAACTTTTTAACAAAAAATTAAACCGACGAAAAAATCAACTGAAAAGCAAAAAATAGAATAATTTTTTTTAGTCTTAATGATAATTGAGCTCCTGAACTAATGTGAGTAACCAATTTTGAGTCGGCGCCAAACAAACTAGCAATTGAATTAGGTGAAGCGTATAATGATGGCAGCGAGATGCACGGCTGCGTTTTGATGACTTCTTTCATAGATAATGATCTTCGATAATTGTTTGTTTGGCGCCCACTCAAAATTAGTTACTCACATTAGTTTAGGAGCTCAATTATCATTTAGACGGAGGTTTATTTAATTTTTTACTTTTCAGTTGATTTTTTCGTCGGTTTAATTTTTTGTTAAAAAGTTTTTATTTTTAAATATTTTGTTGCTGAAATCTACTGATCACTACCTACTTAATTTTTTATTACTTCCAAAATACTTACTTATCTAGCTTACTTCAACTATTAACTATTAAATAATATGATTTTCTATTTTAACTATTTATTGTTATATAATATAAATTAATTTTGAAAGTTCTGGTTAGTTGATTTCATCACTTTGTACATAATTCCATCCTTTCATAGAATGTAATCATTTTGACGGATGTAGGAGGGCCTGTCAATGTTAACTACATATGGGTGCCAAAGTTCACATCTCCTATTTTTCTACCCATAGGGGTGGATCATTTCATTCCAAATTGAATATGATCAACTGTGAGGTATACCCTTCCTGATAAAGAAAGAATCATCCAAATCGGAAAACCCACTACAAAGTTATGCCTGATAGAATCGGTTAACGGACCAAAATTCAGAGGGTGAACGATCAATATCCTTCATTTTGCTACCCTTAGGGATGGATTTTGTTGTTCAAATTGAAATGGGACCAACTTCGAAGTACACCCTATACAATGAAAAAAGAATCATCGGAATCAAACCGCTCTGCGAAAAGTTGTGCTGATCATACATAAAAAAAATATACGCGTCGAATAGAGAACCTCCTCCTTTTTGGTTTCCTCGGTTAATAACTGGTATTAAAAGTATCAAGAAAAGAAGACATGATTCAGTGGGCCTGAGTTCACGAGCTTTGCGATAGTGTTGATAGAACTTCCCAATTATTTCTGTGCTGATTGCAAGCAATTATATAAAACAGTCAGATATGTTATCCAGAATTGAACCTTTTACAATTTAAGGAAATTTTAAATGATTTTATACATTTTTTTAAATATTGTTATTTTCAAGACTTTTATAATGTTTGAGTTCAAATTGATACTGTTATTGATTAGTCATATAATAAAGATTCTATAACCATAAACTAAATGTCTATTTATTTTCGAATATTAGCCCTTGTTCTTAGGGGGAACGAATTAGGCAAGTTTCCCCTAATTGTACTGGATATTCAAATGGAAAATTTGATACATTCATTCAATATAAAAATTTCTCATTTATTACAATATAGTATTCTATTGCTTGAATCTAGTATTCCTTCAGTTTCAAATATTTGATTCATTTGAAAATTTGATAATTATAAACACGAAATATCCTTCCGTCAATTATTTGGTGAATTTTTTTGAAATATTGCTGTTTTGAAAAGTTCTTTTAGGAAATAAAAGCAGTGGAATTGGTGTAGATAGATTCTCGAACAAAACAAATGTACCTATACCCAATATATCTTCAACCCAATTCAGTCAGAAAAGGATTATATTTTTTCTTGAATGCGGCTATTGCCAATGGAAGGTATTGCAGGTCTGCTTATTCCTCATTTCTCTCTGATAAGACATATTCTGGAATCACCTGATTGAATTCAAATAAATAATTAGTAGCAAAAATCTTATCGACTTTAAATGAACCATATTTAGAGTTTCTGTAGCATATATTCTAGAATGAAATACATATCTGAAAATTATTAAAAAAGAAAATATGATGATTGAGATAATATTGTAATATCAAATAACTCGAAAAAATTAAAAGAAATACTTTTTGTACGTACATGAACGGATAGCGCGGCCGAAACTTTTGGCTGATACGTGTAGGCCAGTAAAGATAGACATGATTTTTCCAAAATTTAATAATAGTTACAAAAGTTTCAAAACTTCAGTAGAGTGAAGAGGACTCTCATATGATATTTAGTCTGATTTTGCAACCCTTTTTTCTGAACGGAAGATGTTGAAAATCAGGATTTAACGAATTTTCACATTATTAGCGCGAAACATTTGCAACCATTCAAACAAAACGTAAATGTTTGTTTTATAAAAAAAAAATTGTTGTTGGTTCTAATTTTTCGATAAAAATTCCAAAAGTTCTGCAAACTCAAAAAAATAACTAAACTAATGTTCTTGATAAGAGTTTCAATTTGCAAGCTCTTGCGTCAAACGGAAAATATATTTTTTCACTAAATTATTTTTGCTTATTAAAATAATTATCGGAATTTTTACAAAAGTTTCAAATTTTACTTGCAAGTGGGGATGTCCTGACGTACAATGTTTTCATCAATTTGCAAACTCATCTGGAATACGGAAATGAGGGTAAAATTAAAAGAAAAAATTTTCGTTTTGTACTCTACCAAAAAAAGCAGAAGTTTTGTGAATCGGGTAGACAACTCATTACCAATTGGTGGCAGTATAATGATTTGCAAACTATGTAACAATGCGGAATATTAGGAATTAAATTTATTTTTATTTTTACAACACCTCTGTTATATGATTAATAAAGATTTTGGTATATCTAATAAATTACATTCAATGTGTTACCAAGTTAACTATCGTCCAAGAAGATGCTCGTGAACGGTAGGTGAAATCATTCAATGTTGAAAGCTAACGTATGAATTCAAAACATCATATTACAATTAGGAATTTGCATAAAAAATACTCTCGAGTATGTTTGATGGAGGATCGAGAATCTCTCGACTCATTTTCATAAATTTTTTGATTCATTAAAAAATGGAGGAAATATTGAGATTTACGATTAACCTACAACTGTGTTACGTCACAATGTTTTGTTTACAGAGTAATGCATGCACATCAGTTTCGTAATATGATTTATTGCCAGAATAACAAGAAGACTGACAATTGTATACTTATGACAAATAACTATATAACTAACCAAAAACAATGCACATTCATCTAATAGTCCTGGAGCTGAACTGAACTGAAATTGAATTGCCTACCAACATGTTTTTCCCTTCTTTATTTTAATTTTTTTTATAAATCAAGAAAATGATTCTTACGTGTCGATTACATTCCAGTCCTCAATTCGATTTCAATAGAATTTTTCATGCGAAATCACAATTGGACAAAGTCGAGTGGAAAGGTAAATTATAATTTTATTCAATTCAAGAAATACATACCAGTAAAAATTAAATTTGAGATGTAATATGGATTTCACCAATTTTTATTTTTTAACAACGTTTCTGTTTGATGATGAAAATTATGTACCTTCAAAATATACAATGGATAACGTTTTGATATCCTTACTCCCATAGAGCATCCATTATTTATTTTAAAATCTCGTCGATTGCATAAAGTCATGTTGTGACAAGTGAAAATTTCAAATGAAGAATGATGAAGATGTCATTTCTATTGCGATAAACAATTAATATCTTCCAATAGTCTTTTACAGAACTTAGCGAAATTTTTACACGTTCGATTGTTGCATACGAGAATATTAGATTAATTTAATTCGCTGATTAGTCGAAAATACTGATTGCTTCTGAGATTAATAATCAGTTTCAAATTTTGCAATGGTTATTATCTATGTAACCATATTATTCTTCGGATGCAATTTCAATCAACCAATACAAAATATAACAGATATACGCGATGGACCACTGTAGACAAATCTTGTGCTAATATATATTTTGAACCTATTTGCACAATGTTTACAATGTATGGCAAAATAAAAAAAAAACATTTATACAAAAAAAAATGTTCCGTTGAATAATGACGGTTGCAAATCTCTTGTGTCACGTAAAATATTAGTCATAATTTTAATTGCAATTTCAGAACTTTTGCAATTATTTCAGCAGTTGTAAAAATGCAAAAAAATATATCAATGGATAAATAGGTTCCGTTTTTCATATGAGGTTTCAAAGTTACATATCCACTGAGACCGATATTATCCTTATTTGCAACCACAATAAAAAAGAGATAAGTGCCATGTGAAGTGGAATGAATAGAAAAATCGAATTTAAATTCGATTTTTCTATTCATTCCACTTCACATGGCACTTATCTCTCACTATATGCTAGACGGGCTTGCCACTCCTACTGAGAAGGAATCTTTTATTAAGAAACCTATCGAGGTGGGAAATTTTCGGAGTGTTTCTTTCTGTCACTAGGTACCGCCAGTTAAAGTTTATCTTTTCCGGCGTACCTATAGGTGTTACAAGATCGATGATGGTTTGTTTACGTTGTGTCTCACTTCAGCCAAAGTTCTTTGGACCTTTGGCTGGTTGACTACTCCGTACTGATGAGGGCCAAGAAGCCTGAAACCGGTATGCGGATTGTTAGGTGAACACGACATAAATTAAACATAATCGAGCTTATCAGAAAGAAACATTTGCATTCAATGTCCATTGATATTTTATGGAAGTATGCATGGATTTTCAGGTGAATATCATTCAACGTTCTGCGTGGTATTTGCCAGGAAAGTAGTTGTTTTTCACCTGAGATCTACCTTTCTCTGGTTCAATTTTATATTGAATCCTTTATGTGAAGAAAACCGTTTAAATTCGATTTTTCCACAATAAAAAACTTTTGTGATTATTTAAATGCTTGTGTGTATTGAAAATGGAAGCTTCGATAAAAATGTTTGATGAAACTGATGCGTTTTTCAGAAATGGTTGCAACTGTACGTGAATATTTTAAATTTTTTTCCGTTCAGTTATCCAATTTGCAGAAATTTTTTCGAACAAATTACAATAGAAAACTTAAACAAATGACAAAAAACAAGGTTTCGTAACTTTTAAAAGGTTGCAAACTTAATGTACGTTGTAAAACACCCTTACTATAGGTATGCCAAGTTTGCAGAACTTTTGCAATTTTCTGTGCAAAAATAAAGCATGAAAACGTTTTTTGCAATTAAAACAATGTTCCGTTCATCGCAGACGAAAACTTTTGGAATTAATGTTAATTGATTGTCTATATCTACTGGCCTAGTGTACGTACATTCAGAGATACCTTAAATGAATCGATGTTTTCGTTGTAGTATTTGTATTGACATAAAATGATTTTCGTCACATCGGGTGATCTTCTTCCTAATTCATTAATGGTGTTTTTTCCATTTCAGATATAATGGAACAGTTTTCGCATACGGACCAACAGGAGCAGGCAAAACACACACTATGGTTGGGGATAGATCTCAACCCGGCATCATGATCAGGGCACTCAATGACCTTTTCGAAGCTGTGAAAGATAAAGAGGATGAATATTCGGTGAGAAATACAATTGTCTTAACGTAATAACTGACAAGTTTTCTCGTTTGAATATCCAACATATAGTAATCTACATTTATCCCAAATGAGGATGTCGTAATTCTGTCCACCTATAAATACCTTCATCAAATAACATAAACTAGATGGGTTATAAACCACCCAGGTCAAATGGCTTGTTTGTTAGTAAACTGAAGAAGGATAACATTGTTATCATAACGATACTATTATACTCAAGAAGTTTTGCCATTGACAGGTTTGAATTGTTTTTTGCATACTTCACATTACATGCACAATATGTTAATATAAAACCAAAGAACCAATAAACCTAAATACATAACAATAAAAATAGAAGCGTTTTTATTCTTACCAAAAATATGTTTTATTTTCAACCACTATTTTTTTTCAATTATTAACACATTATTTCCGTTGAAACATTAGAAGAAACGATTGACGACCATACCATATACAAAAAAGTCGAGCATAAGAGTAGTAAGAGAAAATCATGGATTACTGAAGGTATAGTCTATTAACAAAAGCCATATATTATTTAGGAAATATAGCAATAACATATATGATACATTTCTGAAAGAAGGTATCTCATCTACAGAAACACTTTGAATTGCTTAGAAATAACCAGAAGAAACTTTCAAAAAATAATAAAAGTAAAGCATTGTAGGATACAAGAGGACATTGAATAACAATTATGATGGAATTGCACAAATTATGAATGAAGATAAACAAATAATGGGTAATAAAATAGACAGGTGGCTTATTCTTCATATACTATATAAATGTTGGAGAAAATCTTACACAGCGGGTAATAGTTCCAAAAACTTTAAAAAGATCTTATACTGTTCAATTTAAATTCCTTCAGCCAATAGATGAAAATGAAGCCTCATTTTCTAACAACTTTCAAGAATTGGAATATTCACCTTCTTTTCAAAAGAGGATGCAAAAATAACTTTAATAACTATCGAATTTGGCAAATATATTAGAAGAAGCAATCCGAATAAGAATAATAGGGTATCCTGAAAATATATTCAATTTCAAATAGATAATGATGATTTTGAGATGGCACATCTACAGAACATGGAAATCACTCAGTTATAAAAATATGGACCAAGGTCGAGCTTCTTGGTGTGTTTTCTCAGATCTTGCAAAGGACATTGTCCATCATGCACATTTACTGGCGATCTTGTAGGATCCAGAATTCAGAGAATTGAGCATAATATTTGAGAATTGGCTATACCGTATCTTTTATGAAGATTAAAAATCGGGAGGCAGTAAAAGAGGACGCAGTAATAAATATGAGAAATCTAACTGAATATTATGGACTAAAATTGTTATCTGTAAATTACGAAAAAACAAGCAATTTTCTTCCTGATTATGATATATTGTACATCAAGCTACTACAATACGGAGTGCCAGCAAATAATTCTGGCTTGGGATATAACATCAGATAACACTTATTGAATCTGGAAATTATCAAAAAATATGTTTTCGAATCATATAATCTAAATCAACTAGATACTCATCCAACTTAATATTTACAGAGATGAAAGAGATTGAGATAATTCAACTCAAATACGAAACTCGACTAAGATAAACAAAAGCCCTGAAAATGCCATTAATAGAAAAATAATTGGCCAGAGAAATAATATTTTTTTTAGCAAATCGATTTCATAACTTTCTCCCATCAATAATTTAAGAAGCTCCCAATATTGATTCTCTTAAAAAATTATCTTCCATAGGAACGAATTATTATACATGAAAATTGTGTACAATTACTTTTATTTATATCCTTCTTATTATGGTTTGAATATTGTTGTTCTTATTATGATTGTTCATCCCACACGTGAGGGCACTCGTCGATGCTAGTGTTCGTGAGGAGAGCGCATTTTTGGAATGTTATTGTTCATTGCTGGAGATTTCACATTGCATTTTATGTTATTTTGTTTTGATCATTTCTTCAAAGTAATTTAATTATCTTCGTTGATTGTTTGTTTGGCACCGACTCAGAGTTAGTTACTTACAATAGTTAAGGTGCTCAGTTATTAAGTTGAAAAGTTCATTTTATTTTTTGCTTTTCAGTGTATTTTTTGTAAAATTAATTTTTATTTTTTATTTTTTTGTTGCTAAAATCTACTAATTGCTACGTACTCAATTTGGATTACTTTCAAAATATTACTTACCCACCTTACTTTTACTATTAACTGTTATATAGGTACTATAACTAGCTGGTACCAGCGACTTCGTCCGCGTTGATTTTAGTATTTTTTGTGACGACTATTAAAAATTCACTCACTCGTTTTGGGACGGAATTTCTAAAAGTACTGAAACACGTGTTTCTTTATTTGTGACAAAGACCTCAAATACCAATTTTTATGACCCTTACTTGAAAACTAACGGAACTCTCATACAAATTTTTACCCCTCCTCTCACCCCTTTGCATTTATAAACAATACTGAAACATGTATTTCCTATCCCTTACAAAGACCTCAAATACCAATTTTTATAACCATAACTTGAAAACTAACGGAAGCCTCATACAAACTTTCAACCCCCATTTCATCCCTTTAGGGGTTGCATTTCTAAAAACACTGAAATACATATTCCATCTATTTAAACAAATAATTCAAATACCAATTTTTATGAGCCCAACTTGAAAACTCACGGAATTTCTAACAAACTTCCAATTCCAATTAAACCCCCATTTCACTCCTTTAGGGGTTGAATTCCTAAAAAACCACATTTATTTTCCATTCGTAACGAAGACTCCCAAATACCAATTTTCATGATCCTAACTTCGAAACTAACTAGACAGATTTTCAACCCCCATTTTAGCCCTTTAGGGTTGAATTTTCAAAAACCCTTAATCTTCATTTGGGAAGAAGGCCGAAATAGTGATTTCCTGACTCTTATTAAAATTTTTTCCCCCTTTTCACACCTTTAGGGATGGAATATCAAAAAAATATGCTGTCAAAATTTCAGCTCATAGGTCCAGCTGTTTGCTTTGGGCGTTGTTCGTTTATCAGTCAATCAGTGAGTCAGTTAGTCAGGACATGTAATCACATATGAACATATCACCCCAAACACGAGGTAGCTGCTGTGAACCATTGAACCCTCGACTGTCTTCCATCTCCATCATCAGATTAAATCCGGGCCTCCATTATGTTGTAGTGCCATTAGATCTACATATGTGTGCCAAGGTTCAACGAAATATGTTCACAGATGTAAAATCAATTAATCATTCCCTATTTTTCTACCCTTATAGACCGGGAGATGGTGACACAAAATATTAGGTCATTTGTACCAGTATGGCGGTTCTTCAGGGGTCTAATTACGGAATGACAAAGAAGAAAATGATGGTCATAGCGCTGGTACCGGCGGCCCAATCGCGTGGGCGTTAATCGAACGTGTCGGATAAATAACGAGTGTCGAACGTTTTGTTCCACAAAAATGCTTGTATTTTCCGATAGTCGATAAAAAAAGAAGTAGGCGGTAGCGTAATGCCATACTTCTCCGGTGTGACTTACAGCCCGCCATACCGACGCGAATACATTGATAAAAAAAAAACAATTCAACCATTTTTACAGAAAAATCGAATTTAAACGGTTTTCTTCACATAAAGGATTCAATATAAAATTGAACCAGAGAAAGGTAGATCTCAGGTGAAAAACAACTACTTTCCTGGCAAATACCACGCAGAACGTTGAATGATATTCACCTGAAAATCCATGCATACTTCCATATAATATCAATGGACATTGAATGCAAATGTTTCTTTCTGATAAGCTCGATTATGTTTAATTTATGTCGTGTTCACCTAACAATCCGCATACCGGTTTCAGGCTTCTTGGCCCTCATCAGTACGGAGTAGTCAACCAGCCAAAGGTCCAAAGAACTCTGGCTGAAGTGAGACACAACGTAAACAAACCATCATCGATCTTGTAACACCTATAGGTACGCCGGAAAAGATAAACTTTAACTGGCGGTACCTAGTGACAGAAAGAAACACTCCGAAAATCTCCCACCTCGATAGGTTTCTAAATAAAAGATTCCTTCTCAGTAGGAGTAGCAAGCCCGTCTAGCATATAGTGAGAGATAAGTGCCATGTGAAGTGGAATGAATAGAAAAATCGAATTTAAAAGGTTTTCTTCACATAAAGGATTCAATATAAAATTGAACCAGAGAAAGGTAGATCTCAGGTGAAAAACAACTACTTTCCTGGCAAATACAACGCAGAACGTTGAATGATATTCACCTGAAAATCCATGCATACTTCCATATAATATCGATGGACATTGAATGCAAATGTTTCTTTCTGATAAGCTCGATTATGTTTAATTTATGTCGTGTTCACCTAACAATCCGCATACCGGTTTCAGGCTTCTTGGCCTCATCAGTACGGAGTAGTCAACCAGCCAAGGTCAAAGAACTCTGGCTGAAGTGAGACAACGTAAACAAACCATCATCGATCTTGTAACACCTATAGGTACGCCGGAAAAGATAAACTTTAACTGGCGGTACCTAGTGACAGAAAGAAACACTCCGAAAACACTTATCTCACTTATCTCTCACTATATGCTAGACGGGCTTGCCACTCCTACTGAGAAGGAATCTTTTATTTAGAAACCTATCGAGGTGGGAGATTTTCGAGTGTTTCTTTCTGTCACTAGGTACCGCCAGTTAAAGTTATCTTTCCGGCGTACCTATAGGTGTTACAAGATCGATGATGTTTGTTCACGTTGTGTCACACTTCACCAGAGTTCTTTGACCTTTGGCTGGTTGACTACTCCGTACTGATGAGGCCAGAAGCTGAAACCGGTATGCGGATTGTTAGGTGAACACGACATAAATTAAACATAATCGAGCTTATCAGAAAGAAACATTTGCATTCAATGTCCATTGATATTATATGGAAGTATGCATGGATTTTCAGGTGAATATCATTCAACGTTCTGCGTGGTATTTGCTAGGAAAGTAGTTGTTTTTCACCTGAGATCTACCTTTCTCTGGTTCAATTTTATATTGAATCCTTTATGTGAAGAAAACCGTTTAAATTCGATTCTTCTATTCATTCCACTTCACATGGCACTTATCTCTCTAACCATTTTTACCATCAATGATTCTGCGAGCAGAAGTTGAGATATCGCAAGCTCCACCCTCCCCACGATCGACGAGGGCTTTTGCCCTTCCTCCCCCCATTAGCAGCACAGTACCTACCTTCCGGTTTCAATCTGTGCTGACTAATACACAACATGAGGGGGGATTCTGAAATTGGGGTACGCCCAATCAGCGCGCTAGGTAATCCTAGCTACCGTTATAGCTCAGCCACGGTGGGGCCATTTGATAAGACAAGCTACTGGCTAAGGGATGTCAGTACCCGAGCGGGTTAATGCGCTGCTCCCCGCCGAGTTAGCAGGAAATACAATCACCTCAACCCATAGGTGAAGGACTCCCCCGTCTCTACCGAATTACGGTATTGTTTTCCATTGGTCCACTATCTAGCCCACGCCCCCGAGAGTCCAACACCATATGGAGAGGCACCGGCGAACCGGTGGGGCTATCCTCCTCCCCCTGGGTACCCATGTTGACAAGACTCCTCCTGTCAGCGTTTGATGGGTCACCGCTATATCAGACTGTCGACCTGATATTACTCGTGTAACATGTGACGAGTAACCGTTCGAGTGAGGGTTCGCCGAAGCTACTGAGCACTCTACCATGTTACTGAGAGAGGGACCTGGACTTTGCCCAGAGGTGTCTGGGATCGTCGCAGATACTCCCCTCCCGGCGACCTAGCCACATGGTGGGACTAGGCCCCTACCATTTGTACCAGGCTAATTTTTGCGCAGCTAATCATCGTCGAGTGGCCATTCACGGAAATCACCTCGCCATACTCTTCCAACGGTTCCCAATGGCCGCCATACCAACGCAAGGGAGAGACATTTTTATTTTTGCTGAACGATTTGTACCAGCCTAAAACTTTTTTCAACAGTTCTCTGTATGATCATAAATAGAAGTCTGATCATGCCATACCTGTTGGAAGTGGCGAATATGTACAATATTTTTTCAAAATTCCAAGATTTCATTCGTAATTCGAACGATTTGTACCAGTATGGCACCCACAAATACATAGCAATAAATGTAGTTATATGTATTAGAATAAGTCGACCGTTATAGCGCGCCTAAGGGTGGAGATGTGACGCCGTTCAGTTTACCGTTTATGCTTGGTTCGAACGGACGCCTAAAATGGATGAAGTCAGTGTAGTTCGCAGTCCAGTGAAAAAAATTTGTTTCGTTTGACTTGAGAGTAGTGCACCGATTGTTAACTTTAAAGAAGATACTTTGGAAAAGTGCAGATACTCTTTGGCGGTTCGTGTGACGAGTGAGTTGAAAGATAAGGACAAAACATTGCCAAGGGAAATTACCGATGATTCGGGTATCACTGCACGTGTTACCGCAGTTTCAATGCCATCGGCAAAAAATACAGATTTAAAAGCCAAAGCCTCCACAGGAAATGAAGGTACCGATGAAAATACTCCAGAACCCGAGGCAGAAGCGAGCACACCGTAAGTACAATCGCCTGGCTGCTCTTTTGAACGCAGCAAACGATGGAGAAGAGAAAGATGAAGAATAAAATGATGAAGAAGAGAAAGATGAAGACGAAGGTGAATATTTAGGAAAATAATTTAATGTTGACGATTTGCGATTGTGTATTGCGCTGGTGTGAATAAATTGAATGATTTATAGATACTGATGCAGTAAGCAGTGACGAGGACGAAGAAAACGAATTCGAATATGCCGGGGATTCCGGTTCAGAAGACGTTTAAAGTCCATTAAGTTTTGTAAATCTTTCGGAATAAACTGCATTAATATATTAATTGCATATAATTTTTTTCACATATACCCGTCACGATATTACAGGTGGGCTACTTTGATAAATGGTTCCAAGATTGTATTGGTTGTCGACATATCAGAGCGAGTGTGGCAGCTCCAGCCCCCTGGTCACGGTATAGGCTTATTTTTCAACACAAAAAAAAAATCAGAAAATTATTGTTTCGAGTCCACCACTTTGGATAAATACAGTGTAATTTTCCCAAAGTATTATTTTTTTCAAGTTTGGAAAATTTGAAATGCCATACTGTTACAATTCATTCCAATTTTTTTTTTCATGTCTTGCTCGAGTGCAACAGACTTTCGCCCCATAGTTACAGCATGGGATAATTTTTTTTAGGTTGAATTTTATCCAAATACGATTATGCCATACTGTAACAAATGATTTTATGTCTTGTACCTTGAAAACGTGTCGAAAAACCAAGTTTTTCAAGTATGGCGCCACTTTTTCCCTCTACTAGAAGTATGGCAAATATAATAATGGTCACATTGTATCATATTATCTCCAAAAATCCAAATGCCATACTGGTACAAATCGTCAATTTTTTTTTTAACATCTTGGCTTAAGTCCGACCGTCGTCCGCCCCATAATTTTTTTTTGGTAGAATTACATCCAAACGAACAGAACACAATGATTCCATGATGTAAAAAATGATTTTACGTATTTTATAGTCGTATTTTCAAAACGTGTCGAATAAATAAGTTTTTCAAGTATGGCAGCACTTTTTCCCCCTACTAGACGTATGGGAAATATAATAACGGTAACATTTTATCAAATACTTTCCAAAAATCCAAATGCAATACACACAGGTACTAATCGTTTTGCGAAAAAAAAATTACTCCTTTGCGGCGGTATGGCGGCCATTTGGAACCGTCAGAAAAGTATGGCATGGTGTATTTCGTGAATGGCTACTCGACGATGATTAGCTGCGCAAAAATTAGCCTGGAACAAATGGAACAAATCGTTCGACACTCGTTATTTATCCGACACGTTCGATTAACGCCCACACGATTGAGCCGCCGGTACCAGAGCTATGACCATCATTTTCTTTTGCGTCATTCCGTAATTAGACCCCTGAAGAACCACCATACTGGTACAAATGACCTAATATTTTGTGTCACCATCTCCCGATCTATTAGGGGTGTATTTTTTTTCAAATTCAAATGGGAACAACTTCGAAGCATACCCTATGCAATAAAAAAAGTGTCATTTAAATCGGATAACCCAGTACAAAGTTATGCGTGGTAGTATCAGTTAACAAGTAAAAATTTAGTGGCGAACCAACAATTTTCCTCCCTTTTCATACCCTTGGGAGTGGAATTTTCCCTTCAAATTCAACTGGGACCAACTACGAAGTATACCCTATCCATTAAAAAAATTTCATCAACATCAGACTACTCTGTAAAATGTTATGCATGGTCATACATAACTTCGTCGGTTAACAAATAGAAAACGTGCACTTTATTCACATCTTAAATATTTCTCTACATTTTCTATAGTATAGCTTTCAATTCTGTCATTTATGTGGTTTTTTATTTGAATCAGAATCGGAATATGTCACGGCTACTTTCTTTTTTCTGAATATTTGTTTAATTTTAGTTTTCTCTCTTGTAGCTTTCAAAGTATTCATCTTTTGACGCTGGAATTCAAATAATCAATTCATGCCTCTAATATGATGACAATTCATAATGATTATCGACCCACAAAAAATTAGTTGATAATTTTCCTCATTTCCATAAACATTACATTATTTATCATCGTGCTATTTCACACGCAATCCCATGTTGAATCAGTTTCCCCCCTTCCACATGGCCGTATCAGTCGCATGCAGTCATATAATTTTACTACGAAAATAAGGGTGGATTGACAACATTAATAATTCAATACAACGACATCATAAAATAGTAGAAATGAAAATAATCAGAAGTTCTATATAGAATTCGTTTATCAGATGACTATGGCGGAGTCGAAAGTTATAGACCAGTTTTGTGAATTAATTATCATTGGAATAGTGCTGATAGTCCTCAGGGTTCCATTTGAGTACGATAATTACATGGCCAACACTTTATCCACAATAAATGACCAAAATTTTACTATATCGATAATGAAGGTATATGTGGGGCATTTTATAATGACATCAGACACAGACCAATTTTGACACCAAAGCAAACAAAACGCTTGCGAAGAAATTTCCAATTTGAAAATAAACTTGAAAATAAGGAGAGGTCCAGTCTTGATCCTGTTGGTGAATTTGATGTTTTTAATTCGTTTAATAATATATTGTGAAGTGTATTTCTAGGGTCAGAAATTCTATGACCAAAACGGCCCCTAGAAGTGTACGTTGCTTATGACGCCGAAGTACTATACAGGAAATATTTACCATACTCAACTGAATCTCGGGCGCCAGATTTTATAGTGGTTTACACCATGCACTAGGATAGCAACAGATGGAGTTACGGTTTGTTCAGGGGTCTGGTATTTTGACACTTTTTGTACTCTACTTGTAGGATTCAATTATAATATTTGATACTGAACATCAGTTGCTATTATTTGGACAGAAAGACAGAGGGAGATATCTGCCTTCACTCTAGCAGACAGACAGAGCTGTAGGTACACTACCTTTGGATCTTTGTTTCGTAACTCTTCTGAGTCTATGACTTATATACCTGAAACGGAAAGGTGTTTTCCACAGTGAATTCAGAATGTAAAAAGGATTAGTTTAGATATATTAGGTATTATCTTTTCACAGAATGGGCGAGGACACAAAATTTTCAATATATTTTTAATGGATTCTACAGCTTGTTAAAAATCTGTTGGTAATTTTCTTTCTTGTTTTTGAATTTTCTGAAACTTCAAAAAATATTAAAAGACGGCAAAATTCTAATGGCTTCTTTCTAGCGCCGTTTCAAAATGTTGTGACGTAATTAGCCGATCAACCAATCCCACAGTTGACAGCTTCAATCAATTTTGCAACGTTGTCGTATTTTCAAATCTTAGGCCGCGCCTCTTTTTAGGCCGCGCAAAACATCCTGGAATGTGATAAATAAACTGACTAGAAATAGTGAGAATAATTCGAATATTTCAATTAGAGAAAATGGAACTCATTATGTTGATCCTCAGACAATTGTCAATATGTTCAATGACTATTTTATTGAAAAACCTAATGAAGTTATTAGCTCAATACCAAATACTAGCTCTGACACAGATTTAAATAATGTTAATCTTTTTGAATAATATTCCATTTTCTTAAACCCTTTCGTCTGTGAAGAACTTCTGATTTTATTGAATCACAAACTGAAAAATAAGTCCTCTAGTGGGTCTGACGAAATACCGATGTTCATATTGAAAAAAGTATTACCAATAATTATTGAACCACTCACATACTTTGTTAATCTGCCGTTTACAACAGGCCGTTTTTCTTCAAGCCTCAAAACAAGCAAAGTTGTGCCTTTTCAGAAGAAGTCCAATTCTAGGAATTTGAATGATTTTCGTCCTATTACCATTCCATCTTGCTTCTCAAAGGTGTTTGAACTCTCATTTTCTGTGAGACTAATGGATTTTCTAATGAGAAGAAACTCAATAACTGAAAGTCAGCATGGATTCTATCCAGGCAGATCAACTAGCAGTGCTATTTGTGCATTTATGGATAACACAGGATACTTCATTGAGGCAGGTGAGTGCCCTGCTGGAATCTTCTGTGATTTAAGTAGGGCACTCGACTGTGTCAATCATGATATGCTTCTCTCTAAACTTTATTCCAACGGAATACGTGGTGTAGCTTATGAGTGGGTTTCTTCATTTTTTACTAATCGAGAACAGTATGTGATGGAGCCAAGGAAAACAAGTACAGTTCCAATGAAAGAATAGTATATATGGGTGTCCTGCAAGGCTCTGTGCTTGGCCCCATTCTATTTGTGCTATACATAAATGATCTGGATACATTATTTGATGGAAATTCATGCATTTCATATGCAGACGATATTTCTATTGTTGCTAGTGATAAGAACTATAACATCCTGAATAATAACTGTTCAGAGATAATGAATCATACTATAGAGTGGTGCTCTAAAAACAGTTTATATCTGATTCCAAATAAAACTCAAATAATGAGATTTCATAACATACAGAAGTATGCGCAACCACTAGATATTAGTATACGTAACAGTAATGAATCCTTGGTTCAGTCCGATTCGGTCAGGTTTTTGGAAGCGATGTTGGATGACAACTTAAACTGGAGATCTCATTGTGAGTCCCTTATACGTAAATTTAATTCACTATGTTCCTTGTTTTAACCTTTAACCTCAAAACAACTAGTTATACCATACTACGCTCAAGTAGAGTCGCGCATGAGATATGGTTTCCTATTTTGGGGAATTCGTCCTTACGTTAGTATTTACAGCACAGAAAGAACTTGTGAGAATTATTGCTGGTATCTCCCAACTCTTCATTTGGAGAATACAAGTTTTTGCCTTTGGTATGTCTATTTATTTTTGAAATGTCTGTGTATGTATTTGAAAATAGAACATTACTCCTGACCAGTGGTTGTATACGTGAGAAATCAACTCGACAGGATAAAAACCTTTATATTCCATTCTGTCAATATAATGTGACACTAAATACACCAAAATATTTGGGACCAAAAATCTTCAATCTCTTGCTGAAGATTTAAAATCTATTCAGTCTGAGGGACTTCTTAAGAGAAAACTTAAAAATTACCTATTTGATAAATGTTTTATGTTTTAACGGACTTCATGACTTGAACAATATGTCTGTAAATTTATTAACTATGATCAATATATTTATGTACTTTTATTGTCAGATGTTCCTTTAAGGGCTTCTCCAAAGATGTTAGTTTTTAGTTTTTTCGTTTTGTTGTTTGACAATTTCTATACGATGCTGTAATGTATTGTCTATCCAAAAAAACAGATCTATCTATCTATCTATCCCCAACAAGAATAAATTATTGACTTTCTCTTCATCGGAAATCGTTTTGATGGACCACAATGATTCATAATATCAAAAATAACAAGGTTTATGTGCATTGTAAAATCGACAATATATTGTTTTATGACAGATCGAATGTTTTTACAACCTTCAAATCCGCCATCGTCGCTTGACATTGCGATTAGTGTTCTAGTTCTGGCATTTATAGTTTAAGAAACTTGGCAACATTGCCGTTCAATGTCACAATCAACCCGATTACGCTTATTGGCTGCTGGGTCGTTTACATCACAAAGAGCGCCGATATTAGTAGCTTCAAAATTTTCTGATTTTCAAAAACGAATGGAAACTGCTAGATTGAAATTTGACTAAAAATATTTTTCTGGGTACATTTATACATGCGTTATGTATTTCAAAGCATATTTAACGCGGTAATAATTTCTCGTGACCTCGCCTATAAGGTTATCGGTCTGGCAATCCTAATTATGCATAATACAACTAAAAATTCAATACTGCTGTGTACACGACGATACCCAATCGAAAAGGAGTCCGGGCAAAGAATAGCACCTCAACCACATCCGTTGGTCTTAAGAGGCGACTGAGGCTGTCTCTCTCTCACCCCTCCTTTTTTTCTTCTTTCACAGCCACTGGTGTTGATTATCTCCTCGGATAGATCAAGGGACTTCCGCATTCGTGGTTGTTACTCCTTTCGTTTTTCTTCTGGTTGAAATTCCTCACTACCCCTTATATGGGATAAGGGCTCTAAGTAGTTCAATCCACTATCTCTTTACTTCACCACTTTATTTCTTCTTTCAACCTCAGACTCTCATCAAAATGCTTTGTATGGATCGAGGGTTTCATGAAAACCATATATCTCTCCTAATTTTCAACTTCTCAACACTTTCAAGCCAACTTGATATGGATTAAGGAGTTTGAAAGTCTTTTAACTTTTTTGAGAACACCCTGTTTCTTCTTCTAACTTCAATCACAAATCGAAATGTCTTGTATGGATCGAGGTTTCAACTTCTCAAGAAGAGCCGTTTCAAGCCAACCTTATATGGAAAAAAGAGTTTGAAAGTCTTTCCACCAGTTTATTGAAAAGAATAGATATTGCCAAGCCAACCTTATATAACACAAAGGGCTTGAAAGTCCTCTCACCAGTTTATTATTATAACATGATTGACTTTCTCAAGCCAAACGTAGATGACTTAAGGAGTTTTCACCAGCTTATTATTATTATAATTAATTGATTCTTCTTCTCCAGCAGTTCTTTTACTTCCGCGCTACCTACCCCAGCTTTGCATCTGTCAACATCGCAACTGTCAAAAATTCCTTTTTTCCAAACCTCTTATGATTCTCCTATTCCATCAAAATCGCAACAGAACTTGAAACTCAATATCTAGTTCCTCTCGACATTTCTCTCAACCATACAAGCCACACTGCTTCCATATTTTTTTCATAATATAATTTCAAAGTTAGATGACGTCATTACCCATAATCATAAATTTGGAAATCTGACAACATCGCACACAAGTGACACAACGCTGTCTCACCAGGGCTGCCTAACTGTTGACTAATAATTTTCAAAAAAAAAAAATTGTACCAAAGTTAGGAAATTTTCATTAATTTGTACTAAATTATAAATGTTATTCTTGAATCAGGAACATACAACACATTGGAGAATGCTCACAAGTTTTACTTCGATCAAGATGATTTTTATTCTCATGACAGGTACTGAAAAATCTTTTATATTTGTATATCAAAATTATATCATATACATTTTAGATAAGCACTGAAGATGACCATAAGCCAAAAGCGCTCCGCTTAAATATACAAAATTTTAACGAAATACAGAACTTTAATTGTCGACAACTAAAAATATTTATACAGCTGGTAAATCGGTATTACCAAAATGATATTCTAATATTACAAAAAATAATCCTATTATATTTATTGCGGGTAAATCGGTATTACCTCATTAACATTCTTGGATTACCAAAATTATTCCTTTAACTCCAGTTTTAATAACAAAATATACACATGTGATTTCATTTAAGGTTTATCGATATCTTTCGAATCTTGATACCGAGATCTCCTATAATACATTTTCCCTTTCGAAGTAAAACCCTTTGTATCTCCACTATGTACTTTCCACATTCCACTTAGTTTTTCCCTAAGTTAGTATTGGAGTTCCGTAAGCTTTTAAGTTGGGGTCTTAAAAATTAGTATTTGAGGTCTTTGTTACAAATAAATTAATATGTGTTTTGGTGTTTTAAGAATTTCAACCCCTAAAGGAGTGAAAGGGGGGGGTAAAAGTTTGTATGGGGGTCCCGTTGGTTTCTAAGTTAGGGTCATAAATTGTATTTGAGGTCTTTCTATCAAATAAAGAAATACGTGTTTCAGTATTTTTAGAAACTCAACCCCTAAAGGGCTGGAATGGAGGATGAAAATTCGTATGGGGATTCCATTAGTTTTCAAGTTAGGGTCTTGAAAATTGGTGTTTTGGCTCTCTATTACAAATAAAGAAATCATGTTCAACATAATTTGAAAACTTCATTTGATGGTTATCGATATCTTTCGAATCTTGAAACCGAGATCTCCTATAATTCCGTTACGGGGAGAGTCCGGAAAGTGATTTTTCTAAGTTGTGGCAAATACATTTTCCTTTTCGATTTAGAACATTTTGTATCTCTACTATGTACTTTCCACGTTCCACTTGGTTATTCCTGAGCTTTACGTGCAAACTAACTCCAACTTTGATACTTCGCGCCATCCCTTTGGCTAGGCCAACCCGGCAATGTTTCAAATTTACTTTTTTGTTTCTACCTCTAACTGAGCGTAAACTTAGCTAGGGGGAGTCATAACTACAGGGCTAGGATTTGGACTACGAGGCATTATAGTCATTTCCATAAATATTCAAATAAAATATTCTGAGAATCCCGGTATCGTGGTGATTTTGTTGCTCTGCAAGTATTTTGTTGGACAAATATTACCTTTTTTTATATCGCGGTTATTTCCTGAACTCAAACACCGGTCAAAAACTGTTAGTATGTAATAATTCTGATACTATGCAAACTAACATGAGTTCACGATTCGAATTGATGTGATATTCCGCGAGAGTTGCTTAAGTTCTGCGTTTTCCCTGAACTCAAATGACTGTGCAACCTAGCATAAGTTCACAATTCGAAATGATGTATCATTCCGCGACAGTTGTTTTAGTTCGACATTTCCCCTGAGCTCAAGCAACTGATAACACAATGTAACAATTATCTGTGCGACCAACTACCAAACTATTTTGAATTATTCCACATTATAAAACACCTGCCAGAGCCAGAATGATAAAAACAGTCAAGGATAACTCTTGTCCCCGATGTAATCAACAATTACCAAAAATGAAAAAGTGGACGCTGTCAAAATATATTGGGTACGAAGACAATGGATACTTGTTATTGAGAAAAATATTTACACTTTACCAAATTTGTCTATCGAAATATATCGTGAGATTTACTCTGAGCAAAACAAAATTGATGGAGAGCTTCAATAAATACAATAAACTTAAACTCGAATGCAGCGAACGAAAAATATGAATAAAACGGACAATATAACTTTTACGGGTGCCTCAGTAGCACGTCAAAATCAAGCTCATTTCATAAAATTATACGGAAAGCTTCACTAACGGATACCTCAACGCTTCTGGAAAACACTTTTCTTTGAGAATAAGACAAGAATGATATTGTTATGAAACTGGGGTCCGTGACTAGTTATCGACCATTTATTACACTTTACAATTAAAACACAACACTATACTGTGACAATTTAATACATCAATTACAGTTCACCACTGGAATATTGAGCACGACATTGTATCCGCATCAAACTCTCCTCGTAACTGTACTATACTTGCATGAAATAATCCAAGCGGCGCGCGGCTGTTTTTATAGTCAACAGACAAGTACATGATTTACTAGACTGTCGATTACGGAATCATCTGGTCAACCAGCCGATCTCGCTTACCAGACCTAAGTAAACACAGGCAGTGGCGTAGTGGATTAGTTACAATATAGAGGAATTGGAAAATCAAAATTAGCCGAACTTATATTAACACAAACGGAGGCTCATAGCGCGGACTGGGATAACACGAAAATTACCATGCATAAACCAAATGACATGAGAAGATATTGAAAGAAGTTTGCTGTATTTTGTTGAACGGAAATGATGATATAGCTGCATGTTCTCTTAATATAATCCCAAACTATTTTCAAGATAGTACGTAAACTTCAATGGCGATTCAACATTGCAATTATTCCACATAAACTTTCATTTAAAAAGGGAATTTTTGATCCCAAAACACCAAAAACGCAGTAACGTATCGTGGCAAATTTAGTAACAGATAACTTACATTTTTTACTCACAGTGGGAGAAAAAACCTAAAATATGGCATTCTTCCGGTTTCTCCCAAAAAAAATATCTGAACGTTATCTGACGTTGACTGACCAATTCAATGATTTACGATCAACGCTCAGACTAAACCGCGGGATCTAAAGAGCTGAAATTTTGACAGCGTATTTCTATGTCGACAAAGATAACCACTGAGAAATATTTTTGATATTCCATCCCTAATGGGAAGGAAAGTTGTGGGAGGGTGGAGGGGGGGGGAGGGAGTAAATGTTTTCATGGAAGTACCTACCATTAGTTTTGAAGTTGAGTCAAGAAAAGTTGGGATTATTGAAATTGGTATTTGAGGTTGAGATAAAAAAATACGTGTATCACTGTTTTTGGAAATTCAACTTTTAAAAGTGGCGAAATGGGGATTGGAAGTTCGTATTGGGGTTCCGTTAGTTTTACAGTTAGGGTCTTAAAGATTGGTATTTGAGGTCTTTGTTATAAATAAATAAAGTAATATGTGTTTTGAAATTAACCCCAAAAAAAAAAAATTTCCGTTAGTTTTCAAGTTAGGGTCATGGAAATTGGTGTTTTGCCTCTTTATTACAAATAAAGGAATCATCTTCAACATAATTTGAAAATTCTGTCTCTGAAGGGGTGAAAAGTGGTAAGTAAATTTGTAATAGTCATCAAGCTCAAATTGTGTGATTGAGTGGTATTTTCAGAATCATAGTATGCTACTGATATGATCTATCAGCCAGCTTTGGAAGCGAGAAAGAAAATTAATTTACATTAAATTCAGAACAATGGTATCAAATATTGTTATAGCCCACGTTGGTATGATCACTTCAGCAACTGCTTAATACACTCTAATTGGCTCAAACTTCAAGACAGATTTTCACTTCACATCTCATGTTTGACTTATAAAATCAACCAAACAGGTATTTCCCTATATTTGCCTATCAAGTTGGTTGAAGGAAAGGACATACCGACCTCTATGGAGGGTAGAGGTTGAGGAGAACAATTTCATATGGTTATTTTGAATTGACGCGGCCGATACTTGATGAAAATCCACAATTGAAGTAAACTAAAAACACTTCACTACGATTTTCACAAAAAATTGGTTTACAAAACCACGACATGTGTTTCGCTATACTATATTGTTTTTAAGTGGAGATAAAGTAAATTACAGTTACTGGGGTTCAATATAAATAATAAAATAAGAGCAGGTAGTCGTTGGATATTATTATTGGACGAAAGATTATTCAATTCCTAAGGGGCGAATTATTCAAATTATTCTGATCATTTGATGAATATTGTGAGTTCCTGTCTTTGTTAATCTCTAAACTTTCTAGGACATTGAGTTTTTTTCATTGAATGAATATATTTATTTGAATAATTCGCCCCTTTTGGATCGGTTTACTAGAAATTGATTATTCTTTCGTCCAATAATCTCTTAATCGCCCAATATCCAACTTGGTACCTGCTCTTATGATTTGAATAGAACCCCAGTAATTGTAATTTGGTTTATCTCCACTTGAAAAAGCTATGGTGTCCTGGGTTTTTTAAACCAATTTTTTGTGAAAAACGTAGTGAAATGTGTTAAGTTTACTTTCATATGGTTATTCAACTTAAAGTGGCCACCAAAAAGCATTAAATAAAGTAGCCAGAATAGTGTTCGTGTACTATAGTGTGTGGTCTGAATTCCGTTGTTTTAGATAAAATGAAGTTAGCTGAGTATTTCAGAAGTATGTCAATCCTCTAATTAATGAAATGGCATACATCCATCTCTTCAAAAACGGTATTCTGGTACAGTAAAGCCATATTAATTCAATGCTCTTCTAGGGACACTTTTTGTAACAGAGATAGTTCTCCTCACCTCTACCCTCCATAGTGTTCCCCCAACATAGAATCACGTTTAAACATGGTTAAAAATATTGAAAAATAGCTTGCCAAAATGTCTGAGGCCAGCCCTGTCCAATTTTCTCAGTTTTGTGTCTCGTTGGAAAAAAAGCAAGTAGGCAATAAGATGTCTGAAAACCACTGGTGTATTCTCTTATACCTGTAAAATATTGGGTCAAACTGGGGGAACCAGCCCACTTGATGAAGGGAGTTATCTAGAGTTTCAGATGGCGCCGACGTCGTTTCTTGTCATAATTCAGTAAACTGCAATTACAGACCACACAGGGTGTTTTTGTGATTTGCGTCTCTGATCCGTTCTGTGATTGTGCTTTTGTCGCCTTTAAGGTTATGTCAATTTGTTGTGAAATATTTTGAGGTTGATCGATCGATGTAACATGTTTTAGAACAAACTATTCCATGTACGTATGTCAGTGTTATATAAAATTTTCGAGAAGTGTTCCGAAATAATTCTAATTATGAACAATTGTACTGCGTACCAATTTTATATGGTTAATTTTCTATTGATACGGCTCCACCGAGTTGGTACTTATGTATTTATGTCCCATGAACACAAATTCAAAGTCGGTGCTTGTTCAAAAATGTATGTGGATAGTGGAAAGGGCCTAACAAATTTCATAAATTAAAATGTGTCTTGGACATTTCTTATTGCTGAAAAAGGTGGAAAAGGGGCTTTTCTTGATCTTTGAACCTCCAAAAGTATTTGAGAACGACGCGTTTTGACTTCGAATTCGTGTTCATAGGGCAAAATACGTAGGTAACACCAAGCGGCAAAACTCAACTCGACGGAGCCGTATCAACAATTAATTTGGACAATCCCGCTTTGCTTGAGAAGTTCAATTTTATATTATTTTCTCTGTTCAAGATATTCAGACGTGTCTTACATGTTTTGTATAATTTTCAGCAAATCACATGAATGAATGCATGAATGTCTAATCTACAAAACCTTTTTCATATACTTCTTTTTCAAAATAAATTTGGACAGATTGATGGATAAAAGGAATACCAGTATTTCCCTTAAGATTATATGAAGGGTTGGATAATCCTCCTGTTCAATTTAGGTACAGTATTATCAGGTGAAGAAATTCCTTTTTTGTTGTTGTCTTGTGTTGTCTATTTTGAGGGTAGCCAATTATTCCTCATTTATTCTGGAAACAGCAAATGATCAGAAAAACTTGATTCATCATTGAGTAACAAATCCAATCTCATGGTTTTTATGCTTTTCGCAATGGATGAGGAAACGCTTCGGTTATTTTCGTATTTGCAGAATCAATAAAATAAATATGTTTTTAGGTAGAATTGAATATATTATGAGACTATAATCAGCAAAAAATGTATTCCGAGATTCTTTTGATTGAAACATTTATTACATATTGAATGAATGTGGTTTTTTGTGGAGGAACAACGTTTCTTGACATGTTTTTTGGGTAACCTTCCACAGTCTGAAAATGAAAATATAAGCAGGAAAATCTATGCAAGTGTAGAAGGGGGAAACTAATTAGTTCACCCCGATAAGTTATTGCGTTCACCAAATTATATTCCCTATAGAAAAATGATTCGATTAGTCAATAACTTGCCGTTTTCTGAATTTGCCTATCAAACATTTTTTTTTTATTCAAAAGATACCTCTCTATATAGTTTTTGCTTGACGTTTCGGGGGTAAATATTTAGTTACATCACTCATGCACTCCGAATATGGGGAAAACACTTTTCTTACGTGTTTTTGCGGCGGTCTCATACCGTTTCAGAGTTACATCGCTTTTTCCGAAATAAATTTCAAGCACCGTTTTCTCGCACAAAACTCACTCAAAATGCCTCCTTCTTTTAACCATCATAAACAATACACCCTAAATCACTTATTTTCGGCACAACTTTGCACAAAATATCGTCGTTTTTATCGAAAAAGGTCCTCCTTCTTACACAGTCCGATTCATTTATTACCAACATGAAAAATTAAAAAAGTTAATAAATGTCATCTGTCAAAGAAATTCATTTGCAACTGTGTAAGAAGGAGGATTTTTCGATAAACGACGATATTGAAATACTGAAGTGATTTAGTGAATGTTATGCTGTAAAAGAAGGAGGCATTTGATGAGTTTTGGAAAACGTGTAATTTTGAAGCGATTCTTAAAGTATGAAATTCCTTCCGATTCGTGTTCAGGAGGCAAAAACACGTAAGAAAAGTGTTTTCCCCATATTCGGAGTGCATGAGTGATGTAACTAAATATTTACCGTTTCGGGGACTATAGCTGCCCCCGTTCTCAAAATCTTCTAAATCTCCTTTAATTGTTTTAATAATTTGGATTTTTTCTCGCAGAGTCTTTTTCGCTTTTTTAAACTGACGGATGTCAATTGAGATCTGCCAAAAAAGTTTGAGAGTGACGTTTTGCTCATTTGATATATGGGGTGTTGTTCAGATCAGTTTATTAGCATTCTACCATATCTCACTTCCTCTCTGAGTAGAGGTAACCATGTATGATCCATTTCAACAGAATTTGTTTAAAAGCAGTTGTTATTGGAAATTCTTTCAATTTTCTCCTCTCTTGATGTGGTTGTTTCATCAAGAAAAAATCCAAATTATTAAAACAATTGAAGGAGATTTAGAAGATTTTGAGAACGGGGGCAGATATAATCCCCGAAACGTCAAGCAAAAACTATATGGAGAAGTATCTTTTGAATATAAAAATAAAATTTTGATAGGCAAATTCAAAAAACGGATAAATTGATTAATTGAATCATTTTTCTATAGGAAATATAATTTGGTGAACGCAATAACTTATCGGGGTGAACTAATTAGTTTGCCCTTTCTACACTTGTATAGATTTTCCTGATTGTATTTTCTTTCCAGACTGTGGAAGGTTACCCAAAAAACATGTCAAGATTTATTATATATTATATACATTTTTATGGTGATCACTGCATTCGATGTGTTATCTCATTGACAATCAGTATGTGTATTCCATTGTTTATCATTATTGTCCACATTTATTTTGGAATATAAGTTGATTGTTAATTATGAATATACCATACACGGGAAAACCCTTTCAATGAGTGATGAAATCGGAATAGATAAATATGTATGTGCTAATAATTTCAACAAGGAAAATATTTTGAGAAATTCGACATACATGATGGATCCACAATAACAAAATCCTATGATGGAGCGGATAATAATTTCACGAAGTACTGCAAATACAATCACCTGATTTAGCTTTCAAACCAATGAATGTACGGGAGATGCAATCTTTCACTTTCTGAAAAATATATATTCTAGTCTGAAGGAAGTGAGCGCTGCAGTGTTTTGCGGCATATCTAAAGCTTTTGACTGTTACGTAATCTTCATCTCTACAGCTTCAGAGGACGAAACTTCAATTGGTTCGAGTCCTATCTGAGTTGAAGAACCTCTAAGCTTTTGGGCAAATTAAGAGGTGTTCACTATTTTGGCGACAACACGACTTTCTTATCGCAAGAACTCAAATTACCTTCATAGTAAAATGACTCGTTTATGTATAAATTAATTTGTTTCTCTGAACTACCTTTGCCCATTGTAATAATTTTTTTCAACTTGTGATTGTAATGTATCTAGTAACTAGCAAGGCAAATATTTTTATTATTACTTTTATATTTATTTTTCGTATCATATATATTTTGTACAAAATTTTTCTCATGAGATGACAATCTTCTGACTAAAAGTGTTCACTATTTTGGCGACAACACGACTTTCTTATCGCAAGAACTCAAATTATCTTCATAGTAAAATGACTCGTATATGTATAAATTAATTTGTTTCTCTGAACTACCTTTGCCCATTGTAATAATTTTTTTCAACTTGTGATTGTAATGTATCTAGTAACTAGCAAGGCAAATATTTTTATTATTACTTTTATATTTATTTTTCGTATCATATATATTTTGTACAAAATTTTTCCCATGAGATGACAATCTTCTGACTAAAAGTGTTGGAAAATTCTAAATATAGTGGATATTTCTTCCAAAGAGCCATGGGACCCTCTGTGTTGGTTCAGAATTCACTAACCAAAATCAAGATATATTCGGGTGTACTTATTCGGAGAAGTCATTCTAAGATAGCTGGAAGCAGCCTAGACTGTCGCTGACCAGGATTCATCGATTTCTCAACTTCATCAACAGATTATATGATATCTACAATGAACTCTCCGATTTTGTTCAGGTCAGAAGGTTGTTAGAGGGGTAATAGTCCGGCAGAGATGGACAGTGAATGGAATGGAATAGTTTGTATCGGAAAGTTCAATGGAACAATGTCATCGGGGACATTTTCCAATCCCCTCAATTTTCAAGTTAATTCATCGTCTAGAGACATTAGTCCACTCTCCTACCTTCTCTCCTTCCCTCTTGGAAGTTTCCATGACCCCAAAAAGACCATTTGAGAAGAAATAACTTTGGAAAAATCGCCAGGTAAATTTCAAGGAAAAATCCGATTTTTGACAGACAGATGTAAACATTGTAGTAAATTTCAAGGATTTCATCTCATTTTCGCGCCAACTGTTCTGAGTGGGATCTTGTTCGTAGAACTATAATCTTTGTAAACGATTAATTCACAATTTATTGCATAAAAATATGCAGTAATGTTGGCAGAAAAAGAAAATTTCATAGGTTTGAAGTTTGAGATTTAGCGTGACACAAACATTCCTCAACTGCGCCATCTACTAATGAAGTTCTAAGCAGAATTTAACGACATTCATTTGTTGTCCATAAACAAAATCGAATCAGTGAATACACCGGGGTTTTTAGGCATCTCAGTAGGCATGTAATAATGAAAGAAATGTCATGCAAGAAAAATGTGTCACGACTTCTGATGGTTTTTTCATAACAAGTTCACCGTTTATTCCGAAAAAGAGTGCAAGTACGCTAATGAGAGAATAAAAAGTTATTTACGCAATCCACGACTTAGTTTAGTGAGTAAACTTTCCAATTTCCATACAGAAAATACTTGTGAGAAGCTGACTTTAGAATACAACCGTTGTCACGTTGACAGGTTAAAATGTACATCTTCCTTTAACGAGCTGTTATGAGAAGTTCCATGTAAGGTATCGACAATACCTGCCTAACATTTCTGTCCTGTTTGATAGACAGGTGGTCCTTCATTATTGTTACCCAAAGATCATTAAAGTTTTAAGAAAAAAAATACCAAGTGGATGTGTTACAAATGTGCTTGGCCACACAGGACGAATGAATGTAGTGCTAATCCCGAAACCTTGAAATGTATCAACTGTGAAGAAACAAACAAAAGGCTTAACAAATCACTGCAATCCAACCATTCAGCTTCTGATTCTGAGTGTTCATGCCTCAGGAGAATCCTAGGTTTGGAAGCAAATAAAACTAAGCATTCCTAACAATCACCGAACGTAGAAACCGTATATATGCCTTAGGAAAAAATATCCCTATATCATCAAAATGTACAAGGTATTTCTAACTGTATTAATAATATTGCGGTGATAGCTGATGAGCTGAAAGTGAGCTTCATTGCAATCACTGAACACTGGCAATCCTCAAACAGAATAGGATCATATCAATTAGAAAATTTCAACTTGGTGGCGTCCTTCTGTCGGTCTGCAGAGAGTTCACATGGTGGTGTTGCTCTATATGCTCATAACTCTTTAAAAACCTTTCAAAGACACGATATCAATTCTATTAGTGAGGAATATGTTTTTGAATGCACTGCAGGGGAATTTAGGGTCAACTACAATTATTATGTTATATGTGTGGTGTATAAACCCACGGCAACTAATTTAACTTGCTTCATAGATAAGCTGGATACATTATTGGAAATAGCCACACAAGGTAATAAAGCAGTAATAGTTGCCGGAGATTTCAACATCGACATGTTAACAACTGCAAAAAATTTAAAAAATAGAGATACTATGAATAACCTATTGAATTGTTATAATATAAGTGCAATAATTCATGAACCAACAAGAGTCACCAAAGATAGCTCAACCTGTTTAGACAATATTCTTGTTTCAAATTTATTGTTATGTCACTCCGAAGTTCTAAACACAAACATATCAGATCACTATGGTCAACACATATGCATAAATATAGATAGTGAAATCTCCCAAGAAACATACGAGTACAAGAGATTTTATGGATCAGAAAATTATAAACATTTATTCACACTTCTTGAAAATGAATCGTGGTTGACAGTTTATGATGCCCGATCTCTTGATGAAATGTACAATAGCTTTATTTTCTCCCTTTCGGTTTTTTTCAATATGCATTTCCTTTAAAAGGGTCCGAGTAACCAAAACTCGAGACCAAAATGGATCACACAAACTATTTAAGAAGCTAAAATACTTTAAACCTTTGCTCAGAACTTTATCAGCACAATCAAATATCAAAACAAGTTTTCACTGACCATAAACGATCCTATTCAATCTACTTCTAAGTGAGAAAAAAAATACTATGGGGAAGATTTCACAATCAGACAATAAAACCAAAACTGTCTGGAATATTGTTAATACAGAAACGGCAAAAAAAGAATCCAAATCAAGTTTCACGGCATAAAAAATCAAAATGATGAATTGGTAATATCACCAGAACAGGCTAGCAATCTTTTCAATCAGTTTTTCACGACAGTGGCATCTCAATTGGTTGGAGATGGCCCAAACAATAGTCATGTACATCAAAGCAATATAAGAGAAATTCCAAATTCCATTTATTTGTCAGATGTCACACAAGAAGAAGTTTTAGAGATCATATCCTGCATGAAAAACAAGTACTCTTCAGGTGAGGATAATATAAGTAATGTTCTTCTAAAAAAAATTGGGAAATTCATTATAGAGTCTATCACTTACATAATTAATGAATCATTGAGTCTTGGTGTATTTCCCTCTAGGCTGAAAGCTGCAATCGTTAAACCCCTTTTAAAAAAAGGTGACCCCCACCTAATTGAAAACCATCGTCCCATAAGCATGCTATCTAGTTTTTCCAAATTATTCGAAATTGTAATGTGCAGACGAATTATCCCCTTCTTAAGTATGAAAAATGTAATTGCTAGTTGTCAACACGGTTTCCAGGCAGGTAAATCTACCACAACAGCTATCTTTTCTTTTATTGAAAAAGTACTCAGTTTTTAGACCAGGGTTTGATAGTACATGGTATTTTTTGGACCTATCGAAAGCCTTGACTGTGTGAATCATGAGCTACTTTTGAGTAAAATGGAAAAAATTGGTATTCGTGGACAAGCAAATAAATGGTTCGAATCATATCTTACTGACAGAACACAAAAAGTTGTTATACAAAATGGTCACACTGAGCACTTTTCAGATGATGCAACAATAAACTTAGGAGTACCCCAGGGCAGTGTACTCGGTCCAATCCTATTCATTTTGTATGTCAATGATATGCCAAACTTGGTAAATGACCCTCAAATCTTATTAACAACAACAACAACAAACTATGCTGACGATACAAATATACTAATAGCAGGAAAGCAATACGAGGATTTATGTGAAAAAACTATTGATATTACAAATAACATTGCTCACTGGTTTGGAGACAACACCCTTTTATTAAACACTAAAAAAACTAATGCTATTTTGTTTAGACATAGTCGAAATACCAATGATTTTCCCTCACATGTCCTCATAAATGATACAGAAATAACATATAATGCTAGCACAAAGTTCCTTGGAATCACCATTGATCAACATATGAATTGGATAAATCATGTACAACTGCTATGTGGTAAACTGAGTAGATCTTGTTATTCTCTCAGAGAACTAAAAAAAGTTACTTATAGCTATGCTCTACTAACAGCATACTTTGGTCATTTCTATCCTCAATGAGCTATGGAATATTATTTTGGGGGGGTTCACATTATCAAGAGGTATTCATTTTACAAAAGAGAGCAATAAGAATATTATGTGGTCTGAAAATTGGTGACTCTTGTAGAGGGCATTTTAGAAACTTAAATCTTTTAACATTACCCGCATTGTATGTTTTTGAATGTCTAAATTTTGTCTATAAAAACAAGCACTTGTTCAATAATTATGTTAATGTAAATACCTATAGAACTAGAAATAAATACATGTTTTGTTACCCTCCCCATACAACCTCTCTCATAGAAAAAGGCTGTCTCTATAAGTGCCTAGAATTTCATAATTTATTGTCGAACAACATGAAGGAAATTAAAACTTTTTTTAGTTTTAAGAAAGTAATTAAAAAACTATTAGTTTCTGCAGAGCCCTATAGATTGGAAGATATAAATCAAATGACATTTACTTAGTTGTTTTTCTGTATATTTCCTTTATTATTATTGTATCTCCTTATTTGGGGACCAGTAAGAAATGTTTTTTAGAATATGGCATGGTTCCGTGGGTTTCATCGGGTTTTCCTGCGGATGTAAAGCAAATGCACCATGATTCAGACAACTCAATTAAAGTCGCCCCGGTGCGCATCGCCATATCTTACATATTCTAAAACATTTTTCTTTTTTTTAACTGTGATTTCTTAATGGAAAATATTCCCTGCAATTTTGACATGTACCACACACAAAATTATTATAATTGTCTGTAATAATCTGCTGTTATTGGTACTCAATAAATTATATTCTATTCTATTCTATTCTATTCGATGTGGACTAATTTATTTCTGGTACTTGATTGATATCTTCGTAAGATTTACTGTCCATTATATCGAAGCACAAAATTAATTACCACAAGAAAAGAAAATTATGGACATTCCCCTGAGCATTCCATTTCAACGTTTTTGAAAAATCATTCATTTTTGCGCCAATAATCATTTTTAATTCTTTGTCAAGTTAGATCGAAGCCGCGAATAGCCTGAGAATCTCCCGAAAACATGTTCTATCCCATCTAGTATGTCTTACGGACGCTTTTGATCGTTGGCTGAAACAATTCTAGGATCCTTTTTTTCATCAATTTTGCTGGCCATTTCTAGCAAAAAATATTATTTCCAATCTTAATTAGTACACATGTCAAGGGGTTGTATGGAAGATCAACTCTGTTGAATACCGCCCTGTATATATGTTAAGAATGAAGACACATATTATTATTATTTACAAATCGTGGAACATTATTAACCTTCCCCTGGCCATGCTACAAGTTTTGTTTCAGGCCGTGTGGGTGGGGTGGGGTAACTAAGATACTCCAGTAAAATATTCCCAAACGGTTAAAATGTCACTGTATAAGAATTGTTTACAGAAGAATCCAATCAAACACGAATAATTTGAACAGTTTGTTAATTATTCAATATAAATCACGTTTCATTCAGAATTTTGGAAGTCATTTCAATTCTTAAATCTCTAATTTCAATAAATACTCAGTAATTTGTTTGTCTAAATAATAAACCAATTTGAGCTAGTCATTCTTCACCAATTTATATTCCGTCTCCTGTTTGGGAGCGTTATTCATTGTTCACTTTGTGTTTCTGATTATACTTCACCACATTTCATAGAAGCACTTCAAATTTCCTTTCAAAGGGTGTCTTTAATGCTTTTGTTCAGATCATGATAAATGTTTTCATAGTGGTGAAGAATGGCGTATTGAAGCCTTACTATTGATGGATTGAAGAATCTTTCGAGTAGACTTTTTATGGACAGGTTGAATGTGTGATATTTGCTGCGAAGAGAACGAAATTCATAATTTATGCAGTAGTTCGAACGTCATTTTTTGAAAGGAAATATTTCCCATAGAGAAATGTATTTGAAAATATTAATAGGAAATCATTTTTGTCGTGAAATTTTCAATTTCCAGAAAAATCTTTCTATCAATTATGAATTGGGAATTGAAAAGGGAATTAAATATTGAATAGCTATATTTTTATGTGAATTGAGAAATCCACGACAAAAATTAAGTTATTTTTTGCGAATATCTAACAGAAAACAACTCCATTTTCATCGTGGATCTTTCAATTCACAGAAAAATATTTCTATCCAATATTCAGTTGAGGTTATCTTGAACGATGGAAGATAGTGACAAAAGTTTATCTTTGGTCGCAGATAATTCCTCATGTGATTTTATGAACAATCTGTTCATATTTTGAAACAAATCAATTTAGAATGTTTTCCTTTCCACCTATAGAGAAGTTCTTCAATTCTTAAGATTGCAATGAAGATGTGGGTTTTTCCACAATCTTTCATTGTAAAAAAAATTGATCGAACCAGAGAACACACACATACGGGAAAAATTTATTGAGATCCAGTTATTTAAACATATTCTCAAACAAAATCAA
Organism: Gonioctena quinquepunctata; assembly: GCA_018342105.1. Taxonomy (NCBI): domain Eukaryota; kingdom Metazoa; phylum Arthropoda; class Insecta; order Coleoptera; family Chrysomelidae; genus Gonioctena; species Gonioctena quinquepunctata. The sequence goes on from JAFIRS010003450.1 coordinate 64,388, forward strand.
TTTTCGTCGTCAGGAAGTGACAGACCTAAGAGGAGTTTAGTTTTAGTTGGATTTTCACATAAAATCGTATAAGTGACCGTTTATGTGGCGAGCAAGGGTGAACCCAACATATACTCGTATAATATGAAACACATGTACATTCGTAATTGAAACTGGTCGAAATGACCAAACATTAATTAGGACCTATGGACTCAACGCTATTCACACCTTCTAATTCATTCAAAACACTTCACTTACTCAAATACCTTCTTGTAAAAAAATTACATCATTCATTGGCTCACTTCAAATAAGAGGCATTTCATAAAGATATGCTGGAAAAGGAGTAACTGGAGATTGTAAAGTTGAATAAACCTCTTTGTAAGAAATTTGTTGTCGACGAAATCACTTCAAAACGGAATATAACGGTATTTCGCCTTCCGCCATATCACTGTGAATTAAACCCCATAGAATTGGTATGGGCAAGTAAAAGGGTTTGTAGCAAGACATAACACTAATTTTGAAATAAGAGACGTTGAAAACCTCTTGCAAGAGGGAATAAAGACAGTGGATTGCGAAAAATAGAGTAAGTGCGTCGAACATGTTATTGGAATAGAAGAAATAATGTGGGAAGCTGACAACATGCTAGAAAACACTGTAGAGCCACTTATTATTTCTCTGGACCCAAACGACGATAGTTCATCGGACAACTCGGAATATGATGGCTGAAATTTAAAAATCAAGTTGTTATATTGTAAATAGTGTATTTTTTATAAATATCAATATTTATTCCAATTTATCTATTTTCATATTATTATTACTTTTATATACGTTTTTATCAACTCAATATTAGAATAATTAATATCTCAATTATCTGCCTATCTCTATAATTATAATCATGTATAATTATTATTATACTCATTATTCTAATGAACTACGTGTAGTAACGCCGCTGTCACATAAATTTCATTCAAAACTCCTCTTTCTATTGTTGCAAATCAAGGTGACCCTAATTTTGGACGCATCGGGGTGTGTACGTCTTAAATAACTGAAATACGGAATTTTCAAAAACTATCATTGCAAGTTTACAATATAACCTTTAAGTTGCAACCCTGTTTAATGGGTTCTGTCATTGCAAATTTACATTTTATCGCTCTCTCACACTAGGAAACAGAGTATAGTTTATTCGTATATTCCAGATTTCTTGGTTTAACCTTTATTATTCTTAATGAATTTACCAAGTTGTTATCTGTTTTGTATGTGATATTGATATTGTTTTGTCGGAGAAAATAACAGTTTTTTTTATTTTGGGTAGAATACAATTCTTGTAGAGCTTTATTATAACGTTTCTTATAGTATTTTGACCATAACAACCCTCTAAATACCCAAGCCTGGGTACCACTGAAAAGCTATTTTGAATAGCTTTCCAATGATCTATCACACATGGGAGTTGCCATTTGAACTTTTGAAGTGGGACCGGAGAGGGTGAGAGTATAGAGGTTCGCTCATATGCTATTTTGATTCTCCCGACTTTGCTGCATAAGATGCGAGCTATGTGTCGAAGAGCGAAAATATATTATCTTTGTAACTAGGTGATTGATCAATCAAAACAGCACACTTCTCGATATAATATTGAATAACATTTTATTGAACAACGAAATTATTTTTCAAATTCGATAAATTCCAGGTCTCGATGTCCTACTTGGAAATATACAACGAACAAATCAGAGACTTGCTCAATCCCAATTCTGGCTACCTGGAATTGAGAGAAGACTCGAAAGGCAGGAATATTCAGGTGGCCGGACTTTCAGAAATTTCTACCACTTCGACTGATGAGGTGAGTATCGATTATCGCTCAGAGGCTTTGGGTTCAGTCATCGGAAAATAATTATTCACTCAATCAAATAGAATGTGTATGCAAACATGTGTTGAGGTGATTAAAGATGCAATGGATTTACTAGTAGTTTTCCCAAGTTGTTTTCCATTATGAATTGGTAAATACTCCGATGTGACGGCTGATTCTGAACTCACTTATATTGGGAGGTTTGATTACATATTCATTAACCAGGTTCTATTTTCAGCATTCTTGGACATTTAGTCAGCATAATTATGGTGTAGAATACGAAGTTATAATAAGTTTTCGAAATAAATCGAATAACTTTTCGTTCACATGTAGGTGTCCCGTTTTCGTACAGGGTCCTGCAACAGTGCTTCAGGCTTTCATTGACGTATAGTTCAGTCGGCAGGAAAGAATAATGGCCGACGTAAAACATGAGCCTTTTTTTTCTCCTCGTGATAGGGGAGTTGATCCAAGTTGACGCGGCACGGGGGGTGCGTTAGCGGCCATCTTGAAAAACGCGTTTTGTCATATATCTCTAAATGGTTTGTCGGACGAAACAAGATATCTTTTTTTTTAGATAATTAAATTTTTCGATAATTTTTTCTGTGCAATCGATATTTATGCGAGTTTTCGAGTCAAAGTTGGAACGCATGCTTTTTCTGCGAATAACTCAAACACAATTGATCCTACGTGAAAAATAGTTTCATAAATTTATTTTCAACCAATTAGAAGGCTCCTCTTTCTTTACGTTGCTTATAGCAACGGGAGATTATCAGTAGTAATACCACTAGTGGCTGAATTTTCGCGATAAGTCTGTCGATTTATTTCTAAACGAAACTGAGTTGCTTGAAAACACCACGAGTCCGCAGGACGAGTGGTGTTTTCTTCAAGCAACTCAGTTGAGTTTAGAAATGAAAGACAGACTTATAAGATTAAATTCAATAACGAGTGGTATTTTATTAGACTATTTCACGAACAAAATGAAAGGTCAAAAAATTTAAATTCGGCAGAATGAGTGGAAGAAATTTAAAATATTTATTCAAACTATAAACGATTTGTTTCAATTATAATTTGTTACCTATAACAATAAATAATTTTTTATGAACACGAGCATAATATATTATTCTCGACTATAATTATTATAAATGGTGCAATTGAAAAAATTTGAATAGTATGACCGTTATTAGGTGGCTACAATGTATTGTTGGTATTATTACTTGATGTACTTGAAGTACTCCTAAAAGTATTCACTATATTCTGATGATTTTCAGCACTAAGATGTAAATACGGTTTCATCGAGTTCGAACTTCCATGTCCAGTAATTTCCATAGCTTGTTGTTCACTAACGCCGGATTGTAGTAACTGACTAACTGCAGTGGCACGATTAAAGTGATTTCTTATTTTTAGTTTTCTAGTATCTAATCCTATCTTGTCTGCAGATAGTTTTGATATTGTATTAATACCAATAGGGCAATTCTTGTACCAATTATTATTATTATATTTATTCCACTTGCCATTCACTGTCAGAAAAAGTCTGTCATTGGTAATAATTCCCCATTTCGATATAAGTTTCCGGTATAATCTCACAGGACACATTTCAGGATTTTTCAAATTTTGAGTGAGCCATTTAGTATCTGCACAGTTTTTATCACCACCGTGGCGGGTTTTGGAGAATATCGGGTTATATGCAATTCTGTTTGTTAAACAGCCTTTGTTGTCAGTCTCTCCCTTAAAAAAATGTAACTTAGAAAACGTTGCTTCGTTACCTCTCCAAGCTAGTTCTACGCAGCTATGTGAACAAACTTCTTTTGGGGTCCCTCTGGCGTGTCTTCGTCCCATTGTAAGCACATATTTCTATATTTTCTCTTGCTATCCCGAGCCGTCCTCGCCTCCTTGAACATTATATTTTTGAAGGGATCAATATGTCTCTGATACTCACAAAAATATTTTTCTTATACTAATTTTGCATTAGTGTTCCATATGGTTTTGATAACACTCTCCTTGTAATCACTACCATCAATTTTTCGCATATTGAATGCCCAGTCTTTCAGAATGAATGCTAATCTTTCGTTGCTATTTTCTGCATCTAATTTGTAAATGCGTTCCGCATAGAACGTCATAAATTGTCTCCATATATAAGATTTTGATTTTTTTGTGTTACTGGGTATATTTACTTCAAAATTTTGGTTTAATACTTCATTTGAAGTAGTACCGAAGCGACTCATTTTGACGTTTGCAGCTACAATTATTTTTGGTCAAACTGTCAAACTTTGCATTGCGATCCGTATCCATGGTTACGTCGTTGAAAACACCATGCTGATAGACCAATCAGAATTGAAAGACAGCTGGTGTTTTCGCGATAATAAACTGTCTCTGGTTTTGATTGGTCAGATTTTGTGAAAATTCCAAGGTGCGTGGAATAGTCTGATAATTATTATAGAGTTCTATCAATTTTCGAATTAATAATAGATAATTTTTCGTAAAAATCCACTATTGACAAGCCAGTGAATATCAAAATGACAATTTGTTGCTAACTTATGAATATTCATTCTACAATTTGTTTAATATTCGAACACCGCAAAAGAGACAATCAAACGATTTTGCCTTCCGTATTATGAACATTTCCTTTGACTTTTTTATGATGGGCGAAAAACTCGGTCGATCATTATCAATTCAAATCTCAATTGTACAAATAATTCAAGCCGTCAGCTTTAGTAGAGGTGTTATTAGACTGATCAAGTATTCTTTTAATAATATGTTATATTTCTATCAGGAAAATTTTCAAAATTATCAGTATAATACCATGTAGGTTTACCTGCGTTCGAATGGTGCAATTCTATTGGTCGATATTTGGGTCGGAAAAATAATCGTGATAATTTTGTTAGTTCCTATCAATTTGATGGAATTAATAAGTGATAATTTTTCTGTCAAAATGATGCGCCTTATATCTATTGACAAAAGTCACTCAGAATAAAATCAAAATACAATTTGTTGCTAACTTATAATTTTTATTCATTCTAACCAATTTGCTTTACATATCGAACACCGGGGCTAAAAGAGACACATCAAAAATTTTGAAAAAATTCAAAGTATTATGAAATTCTTGCACTGCATCTTTTTTAATGGGCGAAAAACTTGGTCGTATTATCAATTTCTTCTCATTTGTACAATAATAATATTTTTCAATGTCCGTCACATTTTAGTAACAAAAAGAAGTGTTATTAAACGTCAAAGTAAAATTCTCTTGTGAAAATACAATATGTTATATTTTTCTAAAATCATCGGAAATAATTTTTTTTCAAGCTTTAGTTGAAACTATGTAGACATAATTTCAGATGTTATGGTTGAAAATGTATGATTGTTTTTAATGTTCCTGAAATTTTAGTAATAACCTTAGTTATATTTAGTCATATTTAACTAAACTCATCGGAAATATGTTTTTTTAAGTTTCATTTGAACGGGTACGACTAAAAAACTGATTGTTACTTGCTGGTCTGTCTCACCTGTCACTTCGAAATGACTTGACATTTGAATTAAAGCCAGATAAACGGCGTTTTACTAAACTCCGTTCTCACTGAACTCAGATTTTAATCTTGATAAACCTCGATCCAGTTTCACCGACACAAACAGACGAAAGCTAAACCGAGTTTATTAGTTTAAGGACAGTCAAAAGCTGGCAACATAGTCAAATATGTACGTTTCTGTCATTTTGCATTGATTTCGTTGTTTTGTAGAGGAGCCAAAGCCAAGTGACAATATAACCTAAAAATTGAAAACCGATTACTTTCGTCTTTGGATCATGTTTTGTGATATTTTTGTGGGTGTTCGGTTTTTGAAGGAACTTGATAAAAGTAACAATATCTTCTACAATGAATGTGAAAATATAATTCATCAAATAAATTCCTTCTTTGGACTTCATTCGGCACCCAGCTTATTGAATAAATTGGTACAACATATTTCCTTTACCAGAGTGAAAATGTCTGGAACAAACTACCATATTTCGTTAACTTATCAGACCAGTCTTTTCGTTTGATGGCATGTATCTAGGCTGCTTGCCTTCTCTGGGAGATTTCACAATGTTTTCTATTTCTTACAACAGCAGATGGAATTCTGATAACAGGGTCAAAAATACAAACATGTACAATTTACCTGAAAAATCGTATTTGGCCCTCTTTTGATGCATTTTCATTGCATTTCACAACAGAATAATATGAAGGCATGATCATCTACGAATTAAACAATAACACGTGTAATCCAACTACTGAATTCTTTTAAAATGGGTAAAAATGTTCAATTCTCCAACATAAACAAATCGGAAAAGTAAGGTTGTTTAACCTCCAATGTCAACCATCTGTCAAACGTGCACGAAACCAATGAACTAAACGTCGTTTAACTTCGTAACTGGCCAAATTCAGCCCGTTTTAAGTGGAAACGCCGTTTAGAACTAAACGCGGTTTATAGTTCCTGGTGAAATCCAATATGACGTGTAGAAAGCTCAATCTAAGTTTGATTTGAACGAAACTCGTTTGGAGAGGTTGATGAAATCGGGCCTAAGTGTCAAATTTTACCCATGAAAAATTTGACATCTACGCAGAATTGGTCGTAGGTTGGGTTCATCTTCTCATCATATTAAAAGCAACTCCAATTTATGAAATTTTCTTACCGAATCTCTCACGCAGCAGAATTAATTTCCGATAATTTTTTTCTCGGTTTCACTCATGTTTTTGCTGATAGAAAATTTCCCTCGTCTCCGACTCGGGATAATTTTCTATCAACAAAAACATTCGTGACCTTGAAAAAAATTATCGGTAATAATTCTGCTGCTAGGGAGATTATAAGTGAAAGTTATAGACAGCGAAAAATTGTGTACAAATTTTGTTTCGAACTTTTCTCCAATCTACAATAGTTTTTGCACAGTAGATAGCCAAATGAAAATTATTCACATATGATGCACGGAACAGGTAAATTGACGTCGTGGGAGGTAGTGATGCCATATTCATGCAGCTGTAAAGGGCCTTACGGAAGCGCTTGTGCCGCCATTTGCAGACATCATTCTACTTTGACGCTTGGTGGAAACAACTCATTTCCGTACGTTCAAAATTTACAAAATCGGCAACGAAGACTACAGTGATTTTTTCATTTCTACGACCAACGTACGCCGCAGCCAGGCGAATTTATCATCAAGTCCAAACATGGCTTGGAATGAGCCTAGACCCTTGAAGAATGGGGTTGGAAATAAACAACACAGGATCTGGAACCAATATGCAACACCATGCCACCTGCAGCACCTGATTTAATGGAACTGCAACAAGTTTCATTAAATGTGAATGCAATAGAAAATGCGGGGCTTCATGTGGTTGTCGAAAAGCTGGACTCAAATGTTCCATTATATGGTAGTATCAGCTGTGACCAAACGTGCAAAAATGTGCCCCGACAAATAGACAATATTGATGATGATATCAGAGCTGACGACATCTTTTTAGAAGATGAAACAGAAGAAATTGAATGTGCTAGCGGAACACTGGATTGTGTAGAGGTATTGGATCGGATATTGGAACCAGACTCATCAACAATAGGAAGAATAAAATAAATAATGTGAATTACTGATGTATTTTAACCTATCACAATGCACATTATACAGGGTGTTTCCTAACTACGATACGAAACTTCAGAGGGTGATTCGTTAGGTCATTTGACGAAAAAAAGTTCCTATGAACATATGTCCGGAGTTGCTTCGTTTCTGAGATACAGGGCGTTGAAGTATTAAAAAAAAAGGTATTTATGAAATATCCTGAATATCCTGAAACCGATGTGGTTGAAATGTGGTACAGCTATTTAAAGTAATAAGGCAATTATTTGGCCCCAAGTAGGTCTAGGGGCGTCTCAGTGGGCACCACAGCCAACAATACTGAGAAAAAAAGTACTTTTTTTGTAGTATTTAATTTTTTCAGATCAAACAACTGAAAATACAACTCTTTGGTCCCTTGTGTTTTATTCATATCAAGCTTCGTTTTCGAGAAGAAAATACTTTAACTTATTCTACAAATTATCCATGGACAACATAAAATACAAACCTAAAGTAAAAAATTAACAATTTCGACCTTAAAGTAAATGAGCAAAATGTCCACCGTCTGATAAAATACACGACTGCAATCGATGTGTCATTGATTGTCTGACACGTTCAAAAATACCTGGAGTATTCCTTATGACATTGCAATTGTCACTTATTCGATTCCTCAAGTCATTCACATCTAGTATAGGGGTTTTATAAACAAGAGCCTTCAGATGACCCTTTAAATAGAAATCTAGAGGATTCATATCAGGACTGCGAGCGGGCCAATGTTGAGGTCCTGCACGTCCAATCCAGCGATTAGGGTAGGTGATGTCGAGATGCTGACGAGCAAGAACACTAAAATGAGCTGGAGCTCCGTCGTGCATAAACCACATGTTGCCTCTTACAAGTACGGGTACTTCTTCCAACAAAATGGGTAAATGATTTCGCAAAAAAGCCGTGCTGGTAAAAAAAAGGGTCCAATTAGGTAGTCCCTAATAATTCCCACCCAAACGTTCAGCGAAAATCGTTGTTGAAAATGACTTTCTCTAATAATGTGGGGATTTCCGTCGGCCCAGAAATGTGAAAGTGAAAGTTTATAATAGAATCTCGTGAAAAATTTGCCTCGTCCGTAAATAAAATATTTGGTAAAAAATTATTTTTGTGTGCCATCGTATGAATCAACCACCTGCAAAACATTAATCTTGGGTGAAAATCCCTAGGCAGTAGAGCTTGGACCCGCTGTATGTGATATGGGTATAGGAGGTTTCTATTTAGAACTTTCCAAACGGTTTTTGGGCCTACTTCAAGCTGCAGTGCAATCTTCCTGGTACTATTTGAAGGATCTTCTTCTATCGAATCAAGTATAGCTTCTTCTAGTTCAGGCGTTGTTACAGTTTCTGGTTTTCCACCACTTACATTTTTATTAAAACTTCCAGTTTCACATAATCTTGCATGTAGCGTTCTAAATGTTTTAGCACATGGAATTACTCTGTTGAGATATCTATCCTGGTATATTCTCCGTGCTTCATCTGCATTTCCATTTGCTGATCCATAAATAAAGTGCATGTCAGCCATTTCAGCGTTAGTAAAAGTATTCATGATGGAATCACTGCTAATTGACAACTCTGACTTTTACTGATATGACAATACTATCACTGTCAGCTGGTCTCCATAGCAGGTAATCATGATTGTAGAGTGCCTTCATTTTTTTTTGTTCTCGAAAACTAAGCTAAATATGAAAAAAACACAGGAGGTATTTTTACCGCGCTTATAAAAAACTTTTTAGAACCCACGCTTATATTCAAATGCACTAAAAAGGAGAAAATAATTTTTTTCTCAGTATTGTTGGCTGTGGTGCCCACTGAGACGCCACTGGACCTACTTTGGGCCAAATAATTGCCTTATTACTTCAAATAGCTGTACCACATTTCAACCACATCGGTTTCAGGATATTCAGGATATTTTATAAATACCTTTTTTTAATATTTCAACGCCCTGTATTTTAGAAACGAAGCAACTCCGGACATATGTTCATAGGAACTTTTTTTTGTCAAATGACCTAACGAAACACCCCCTGAAGTTTCGTACCGTAGTTAGGAAACACCCTGTATAAAGAAATTAAAATAAATATTATCGATTATGTGAAGAAATATTCAAATAAAGAGAGCGATAACATTCATTATTATTTCCTAAAAAATATTACATGTTTTTCCAAATCATTTCTAGCCTTCCTTCGGGCTTTAAGCCCCTCAGATGTTCTTGAACATTGTTCCTCTCAAATTTTCTCTGTAAATCACTCCACAGTTCTTCCGAATTCACCCTAACAATTATCCTCCATTCCTTTAGTACCTTTGCCTATTTTAAACCCTCTTCTGACCCCCGTTCATCGGGCCTCAATTTTTTATTCCTGCCAATGACCTTTCATTTTACAACAAATTCCTCCGGAAATCATATCTCTACTCCTCGTTTACCTTTCCACTGTTCTTGTTCCTTACATCAGTCTTATTGTTAGTAAATAATTTTTGTTTAGCTACCTACTGTGCGAAAACTATCGTAGATAGGGAAAAAAACCACTCTACAACTTTTAATTCAACTATTTTTTACGTAGGATCGATTGTTTTCGAGTTATTCGCAGAAAAAGCATTCGTTCCAACTTTGACTCAAAAACTCGCATACATTTAATTAAACAGGAAAAAAATTATCTAAAAAAAGATCTGTTGCATTTTTTGAGTCCGACAAACCGTTTAGGGGAAAACGCATTTTCCAAGATGACCGCTTAAGCACACTCCCTCCGTGCCGCGCCAACTCAAGACCGACTCCCCCTATCTTGTGAAAAAACAAATCGCTACTGTAACCTCATGCAGAAAAAAACCTCTGCCGATTGGACTAGTAAGAAAAATTTGATTTCTGTTTGAAAATATGAACAGGATGTTCATAAAATCAGATGTGGAATTACCTGCGTCTGAAAGATAAACTCTTGTGGAGTATTCATGTTTCCCTTTTCAATTTCATTTCTCTCATTGAAAAACACGCCACAAGAAACTTTAAATGAATGAAATAATATGAAATTAAAATAATTAAAAAGCAGGATATTAGTTAACTTTGAAATTAAAATTCATCGAGAGTGTTGCGATTTTTTTCGACGAGAACAATTTTCAGACTTGATTTGAAAACATTATTTTTAAAAGATTTTCTATGGAATTATTGAGTTTATTAACACGTTTTTATTAGATCGCTTATGTGTCTGTTCGGAACAAATCTTGCAAACGATTTTAAATTACTTCCCGATGAGCTAGAGGCTTGAAATTCCGGAAATGGCTCAGAACTGGATGACAATACAATATTAACTCATTCTCTTGTCTATATATTTCTTTAACGGATCACAAAAAGTGAGGTTAGGATCACACAATCTCTCCATACCGGTGACGAACGGACGTTGTTTTTCGATCTAGATAGTGCTCCGCGATAGTGAACCCTATTGTGATTCTCGAATTTACAGGCATCGCGCAAGAGAGAAAGTGAGTTTAAAGCTCTAGAAAATAAACAAGAAGAACGACCATATAAAAAACCCGAACACTTCCAAAATCCGAATAGCCAGAAGTGGAAATTTAATAGGGATAAAGAGCGACACAGAGTTGAATAAAATTAATAATTATTTAGATATTTTTTGTTAATATACCACATTCATAAAACGGAGTAAGTATAAAATAATTATTCAAATAATATTTTTTTAATATACCATGTTTAAAAAACGGTCTAGAAGGTATAAAAGGATAACGCTAATATTTTTGGCAATATACAAAAACGGACTAATAAGTATAAAATGATTATTTGATTAAAAAAATGTACCACATTTTTAAAACCGACTAAAATGTGTAAAATAATTCCTCCTAGACCCATACAGATTCCTAACCATAGAGATTATCCTGAAAATTCGCTATTGCGAATTTTTAATAGCTATGAAAATAGTTGTGAGATTTAAAATGAAAAACGTGGGGCGCATGCAATTAATAATAGAAGGATGGATAGTTCACCCAAGTCAGTAACAATTTTATTGCACTGCAAATGAATAATTCATTACGAATTTTGAAGGATTCATTACGAATCCTGAAGAATTCATTATGAATGGGCAAAAAGTGTTTTTTTCCAAAAATAGCAAAAACAATATTTGAAGAAGGTGTTGTTCATTCAGGAATCATAAACTCATTCATTCAATAAAATAGAACTTTTTATATTTATTCCCAAATGCTACTTACAACTTCGTTCAATTTGTTTCAGTACTTTTTAAATTCAAAGTGTCACAATTGAACGAGTTTTTCGACCACAATCAATTTTTATGGAAAGAGGAGGAAAACAGTATGTATTCCGCAGTACAACGTGTAAACTTGAGATTCTCTACTTCAGCTACTTCATTTTTATTATTTCCTAAAAAATATTCTCGTTTTTATTTCCACTATTATGTTTTCAAAAATAAAGTGAAAAACTAAACAATTTTTTTTTATTTCAGGTAACTGAAAGGTAATAAGAACAAATTATTTTATATTGTTAAAAAATGAGAAAGATATCTATTAGACTGCTGAGGGATAAATCTCATATTAATTAACGGATCGAAATCAAAATCATTCTCAAGTAACTTGATTTCAATTATTGTAATTATTAAACAAAAATATCACTTGAATTCTACATATTCACCTACGCGCTCCATACATAACATTGTCCTGGACGACATTTCTCTATGTTTTCAAAACAATATTTGGTTTACGCTCGAATGATAGATTTGTGAGTGTCCATTTCGTGTCTCGTGTCTTGATTTGTATCAAGTAAATAGTGAAATATTTAGATAATTCTATATTCAAGAAGTAAACAGTAAGATAACATATTTCAAAAAATGCCACCCACTCTTACGAAACAAGATAAAACTAAATACATTTTTATATGCGGGAACAACTACATAAGTAGTAGAGAAGCTGCCGAAATATTAAATCAGAGGCATCCAGACAGAAACGTTCATTATTGTCCTGTTTCAAGAGTTTTAAGCAAATTGAAAGAAACTGGTTCTAACGATAATGTATACAATGTTCCTCTTGAGAAAACCGTTGCCAATGAATCAAATGCTTCAAATATATTATAAGCAAATCTGAACGTGGAAACTTGCTGTTGAAACAAGAGTTGAGAGAACATACAGGGTGTTAGTAAATGAGTGCGACAAACTTCAGGAGGTGATTCTGCATGAAATAGTATATTATGCAATGAGCACAAAATGATGCCCATTCTGCACGAGTATGAAATTTGCAGCACAAGCCGAAGGCAAGTGCTGCAATTCATATGAGTGCAAAATGGCCATTTTGTTGCGAGTTGCATACTATACTTTTTCTATGACAACATATCGTTCACGTTTAATACATGCATACATTGCAACAACTTTGAAAGAAATAAACTGATGATATTTCATTACTCCGAATTCGCCGCTAATGGGCTTTCTATCAGAATTAGAATATAAATTGAAGAAATATGTAAATATTTTCTTTATTGCTATTTCTAATAGGTACACAGAAATAGAAGCCTATAAACGATTTTGTCTTTTGATCTACCTTCCATTCCAAAAAAAGGTTATAAGCGCGTCGATACATACTCTTCGACGTTTCCGGTAATAAATTCAGTGTTGTTACCTTCGCTGCTTCTATTATGTTCGGAGGTGTCAAATCTAAGTCAATATCACTATCAGTTTGCATTTTAATTGAAAGTTTTTATAGAAAACAACTATGAAATTACTCGTTACCTACTAAAACTTTGACAGAAACGATCTGCTGACATTTCATCAATTTGTCGCTGGACGTCATAATTTGACAAGCCGTAGTCGTCGTGATTTCAGAGTGAACCTAGACCTAACACGAAATATTCTATTTCGCATTTGTTGCTTAGCAATTCGCCTAGCAACCGATGCAAAAATGAAATTCTGTACAAAATGTGCTTGTTTATGATTGAAGTTACGGTTATAAAATGAACATTTATCGAGGTTGTCGTAGAAAAAAATAATAACAGTTTGATATATAACTTTTGTCCGCAAATGCTTCGTTATACTACTACTACTATTTATTTATTGCTCTGAAACCGGTGAAGATATGCGAATGAAATTTGGTGAGTTTCAAGACGTAGTTATTGCGCATTTTTTGACATGCAATTAAGAATTTTATGTTCATCATTGGCGCGCATACGGGTAATAATCTCAATTTTTTTAAAGAAGAAAATGGTACTAATATATTTCAAATAAAAAAATTTTGAATTCCACGTTCAGTTTGTGACAAAAAATCTCTCCTGCCCTTTTGTCGTATGGGGCGCCGTTTTTATGAAAAAAAATAAAACATCTTAACGCGTATTTTTCATTTCTTCAATACATTATCAAGAACTATCTAATACAATAACGTTAAACCAGAACAATAACAGAAAATAACACTAATAAATAAATAGGCGCAAAGCTACAACAAATGTTCATTGATTGTCGTATTCGCGCAAATATTCCTGGTGTATTTCTTATTGTCTCACAGCCGGCTATAATTCGATTCTTCAGGTCTTCAACATTTTTGACATGAGTGGAATAAACTATCGACTTAAGAAAACTTGAAATGCAAAAATCTAGAGGATTTAAATCCGGAGATCGAGCAGGCCAATGTTCCGTACCTCCCCTACCTATCCAACGATTTGGATATACTGTATCTAAGTGATTACGTATAATAATGCTAAAATGGACTGATGCACCATCATGCATGAACCAGAAGTGTTGTCTCAGCTGTGGAGGAATTTCTTCAAGATGAACAGATAACTCTTCCTATAGGAAATTAAGGTAAGAGTCGCCTGTTAGTCGTTCTGGGAGGAAATATGGACCGATTAAATGATCATCAAGTACCACAAGCCATACATTTACTGAAAACTGATGCTGAAAATGAGCTTCAAAGATTCCATGTTAGGAATTTGAGCGATTTGATGAAGAATCCAATGGCAAAAAACTAGGCGCGGAAAAAAGTCTCTAGGTAGTAGAGCTTGCACACGTTGAATATGAAACGGATACAATTGTTGTTTTTAAAGAATTTTGAATACAGTGAAGTTGCCCACATTCAGTATGTTGGCAATTTTTCGAGTACTTGTTTCAGGTGACTCCGCAATTAACTCGAGAACTGCTTTTTCTAGTTGCACCGTTCGTACTTCTCGAGGGCGCCCGCAGTCAACCGTTTGTTCCTTAAATGTACCATTTTCGCGCAAATGTTGGTGAAGACGAGCAAATATTGTGTGATGGGGTACCCTACGTCCTGGATACAACTCAGCATACAATCGTCGAGCTTGCCGACCATTTCCATTACTTCGACCATAGACAAAATGCATGTCTGACAACTCCGCATTTGTATAATTTTCCATTCTTTTCGATAAAAGAAAAATTAATTACTTATCATCATTATTGTTATACCATACTGAAAGCTTGGAAATGAAGAAACGCTAATATGATATTTCGTTGAAATATTCGTATTTAACAGAATGCCTACTAGCATCGCTACTAGATAATGTATTAAAGTAATGACAAATACGCGTTAAGATGTTTTATTTTTTTGCATAAAAACGGCGCCCCTAACGGGAAAAAGGCATAAGAATTTTAGTCACAAATTGAACGAGAAATTCAAAATTTGAAATATTTCAGAATGTACCATTTTTTTCTTTAAAAAAATTTATATCATTACCCGTATGCGCGCCAATGATGAACATACAATTCTTAATTGGATGTCAAAAATTGCGCAATAACTACCTCTCGAAACTCATCAAATTTCATTTGTATATCTCGACCGGTTTCAGAGCAATAAATAAATAGTCAGTTTTTAAGATCACTATCAGTATCTCGGAAAACGAAGCATTTGTGGACAAAAGTTATATAGCAAAGTGTCATTATTTTTTCATGCAGAATCACCCCCTGAAGTTTGTCGCACTTGTTCACTAACACCCTGTATGTAAGGCAAATTTTGTAAAACGAACATTTTTACCCTTATATTTGTGCAAGTTTAAAAAGACAGAGTAAATATTTGATTTTTGTGCCAGGCTTCAAAGTTTCATTGAAGATGATCGAAATTTTACCAAACATGTTTTATTCACGGATTAAGCCACATTTACTTCTAATGGACAAGTCACTGGTGGGTAATTGAAAATCCCCATTTCGTTGTGCAATGCAAAGACCAATATCATTTTAAAATTAATGTTTGGTGCGAGATATTTTGATCTAAAATTATTGGGCGATTTTTTAAACAAATCTTAAATTATTCCCGAAGTTATTTAAATTTTGTAAAAACGGAGTTGTCAGAGTTCTTAGATATTCTTCCACTGTCTCAGCATATGAAACTGTATTTCCAACAGAATGGCGCTTCAATAATAGTAATAATAATAATGTGTCTTTTTTCCTTTCAAATATACATGTGGAAGGATAATTTGAATGGGATGGGCCGCTCAGCATAGCTGATTTTCCACGAAACCATTTTATCAACATACACTCATACAATAATACAATATTGTAAGTGCACAATAGTTTGAGGAGAGATGGACGGTGTTCGGTCACTATCCATAGCTCATAATGTGTTACTTTAGATTTGATCATTGTCTCTTGCCCATAATATGTTTCTTCAGATTATTTTTGAAGGAGTGTGTATCCCGGATACTTCTTAGGAGGGGGGTCTGTTGTAACAATTCACTGACATATAGCTGAAAGAATATTGAAATAAGGAGGTGTTGTGCTAGGCACGGTATAAAGATCACGATATCTAATGGGACAATCATGCACTTGTGAACCATATTTCAATTTATCAACTAAATATGATGGGGAATTATATTTTTCAGTTTGTGGATGAGGCATACCATGCTAACATAGTAACTTCGATTTGTTCATGGCATTCGAGGTGTGATCATACTTCCTCAAGTTGAAGGTGAATCTTAAGCAAGAATCCTGTAGCCTTATTTTATCCCCACTCAGAAAAGGGGGCCAATATACAACATTACGATATAATAGTTGGCTCAATACAAGAGAATCAGATAGCTGCAATCTCACTGAGACTGAGGAAATTGCGATTGAGAAATATGGATTTTTATTTGTAGTAGGATTTCTGCAAATGGTTTCCATCATGGGTACTGAACCTGAAATTAGAGTCAATGAATAGACCTAAGTTTTTAGAGGGATTACTGGGTGTAAAAATGTTTTCCTAAACTATAAGTTCAGTCTAGCTCCATTGAGATGCAACATGTGCTCAGAAGATATTTTTTCGATTATTGAGATATCTGAATTCATTTTACTAATGGACTCATGCAGATCTGCATAATTGAATGAGTAATATAGTTGGGTGTCATCCGCGTACTCTTGCATAGTGCAGTGTTCCAGATATGAATAAAAAACAGCTGTATACAAAGTGAATAAAAGGGGTCCCAGCACGCTGCCTTGTGGTACTCCCTTGTTTAGCTTGAGAAAATTAGAATATTCATTATTCACCACTACCCTCTGACTTAAATAACTTTGGAAAAAGTTCAGAGATATTTCATCAAAACCAGCAAATCTCAGTTTTGACACAATAATGGTATAATGGTGTTGAAAGCCTCACTGTTTCGAGTAGAATCGGTACTTGCATTTTTTCCATCTGAAGCTATAATATTTGATCAACCACTTTCAGTAGGGCCGTAGTAATGCTATGGTTTTCCGGAATCCAGATTGAACTAGAAATTGTTTATTGTATTTATTTAAGAACCTCCTGATTTGCGATGTTACAATTTTCTCAGGAATCTTTGATAAAGTGGGCAGTAGACTGATGGGTTTATAAAGGGGATTGATACAGGATTGGAAATTTTGGAATAACATTATCCTGTCTCCAAGATGTAGGAAAGTCTCTAGTTACTAGACATTTATTGATGATAAAAGTGAGGTAGGGATGGTAGGGAGATAGTTGGGGAGTAACTATAACAACAATTTTGAGGTTATTATCATCACATCCCATGGCATTAGATTTAATTTTTCTAATGATTCTCTCAATGTTGTTAGTAGTTACAGCTCTGAAGGAGAATACAGCATTCAGACCAGGTATTTTTTTACCGATGCAAGAGTTACTTATTGATACCAGGAACACTATTACAAAAAAGTTATTGAAAATATCAGGTTCGATGTTACAAGCATCGTTATCATTTCAATCCGTTACATTAAAATTTTTCAAGGTTTTCCAGAAGCATGATGGTTTTTTTCAACTGAGAATTCAAGAAGGCGCGTTTTCCGATTTGATGGTCATATTGACCGTATTTCTAAGATTTTTATAATCATTCCAGGATTCCTTAGTTTGAGTTCATTTATATTTTGAGAGAGCATGATCACTGAGGGTCTTTCAAGTTTCCTGTCAACCAAGGCGCCTTTTTATACACGCTTTACTAACTTCACCTGTATGTATCAATGTATGTATGTAGGTAATAGAATGAGAACCGATGACAATACAATAATTTCATAGCTATGATCTGGTATTCTCACCTAGATCGTCAAAAAAAAATCTTTCATTTCAAAAATATGGCGATAGCACAAGTTTTTCACAGCATAATTTTCATTTCAAAATATGGCGAATGCATTTTTGCCAAATTATGGTGGAGGAATCAATCGTTTTTCTCCCATAATCTTTTTTAGTCTTTTGTAGCAATATGGACTGAAAAGTTAAAAATAAAATTATAGTTTAAAAAACTAAAAAATACCCTTATGAAGCAATAAGGACTAAAATGTTGAAAACAATAAGTATAAAGTCGTTTTTTTAGTGATCCTAACAATTTATTTTATTTGCAATTGCGTTTGGAAAAAAAATTAAAAAGTTATATTTTATTGATAGAATAAGCTTATAATTATTCCAGAAAGTTATTCAACACCAAAAAAAACAGCGTTTTTAAATCAACAAAAAAATATATAGAAAAAAACCTTTTTCCATTATTCCAGATATTTATTTCAAATTCCGCATATGGACCTGAAATTAATTGTTAACAACTCATTCGAATAACTGTTTTTTTCTTAAAAATAACCCTACTATTTGCCCATTCGTAATGAAATTTACGAAATTGCCGCCATATTGGTTGTCACGTGACATATGTCAAAATCGATTTTTAGGTTTTCCGATCTCCAGAAACGATTCCGTAATAATTTTTTCCATATGTTGCCAACATTATGACCCTCGATGTGAAACACGTGTTTTTATATGACTAAGACTCGTAATAAATTTTTTATTTTAGATTAGGGCAATAGCACACTTGTGATGCCATTGTTTAATCAGTTTATATATCCATTTATATTTATATATATATATATATATATATATATATATTTGTGGAAGTGGAAGTCCCCTCGATATTCCTCTCTTTCATATATGAAAGAGAGGAATATCGAGATATATATATAAATATATATATATATATATATATATATATATATATATATCTCGATATTCGATATATATATATGAAAGAGAAGAATATCGAGGGGACTTCCACTTCCACAAAATGAAAGGAATTCAGTGGACATAGCCCTCAGAGAAAAGTGTTGACCGAAGACACGTGTTTCGGAAACTTGGTAGAAAACGACAATCAACGGAGTCAACAAACAGAAAGCCAGCCGCACATTTGGGGTTTCGGTCAGCAGACCCAGGAATTCCAGGGCAACAACCAACGTCACCACGGGGGCAGCTATAGCAACCTGCGTGACATCCGGGTCCAGGAATATAGATATGAAAGAGAGGAATATCGATATATATATATATATATATATATATATATATATATATATAAAGAGAGGAATATCGAGGGGACTTCCACTTCCTCAGAATGAAAGGAATATAGATATGAAAGAGAGGAATATCGAGATATATATAATATATATATATATATATATATAATATATATATATATATGAAAGAGAGGAATATCGAGGGGACTTCCACTTCCTCAGAATGAAAGAAATTTAGTGGACATAGCCCTCAGAAAAAAGTGTTGACCGAAGACACGTGTTTCGGAAACTTGGTAGAAAACGACAATCAACGGAGTCAACAAACAGAAAGCCAGCCGCACATTTGGGGTTTCGGTCAGCAGACCCAGGAATTCCAGGGCAACAACCAACGTCACCACGGGGGCAGCTATAGCAACCCTGCGTGACATCCGGGTCCAGGAATATAGATATGAAAGAGAGGAATATCGAATATATATATATATATATATATATATATATATATATATATATATATATATGAAAGAGAGGAATATCGAGGGGACTTCCACTTCCTCAGAATGAAAGGAATTTAGTGGAAATAGCCCTCAGAAAAAAGTGTTAACCGTAGACACGTGTTTCGGGCTCTCGGCCCTCATTAGTAACGGTGGAAAAGTGTAAGGATTAACAATACTTGGTAGAAAACGACAATCAACGGAGTCAACAAACAGAAAGCCAGCCGCACATTTGTGGTTTCGGTCAGCCGACCCAGGAATTCCTTCCATTTCGTTTTTAACAAGTCCCCTCGATATTCCTCTCTTTCATATCTATATTTCTGACTCGGATGTCACGCAGGTAGCTTAGCTGCCTCCGTGGTGACGTTTGGTTGTTGCCCAACCTGGGTCTGCGACCAAACCACAAATGTGCGGCTGGCTTTCTGTTTGTTGACCTCGGGATTGTCGTTTTCTACCAAGTGTTGTTCATCCTTGCACTATTCCACCAGTACTGATGAGGGCCAAGAGCCCGAAACACGTGTCTACGTTAACACTTTTCTCTGAGGGCTATGTCCACTAAATTCCTTCCAATATATATATCCAATATATATATATATATATATATATATATACAGGGTGTAACTGAATAAGTGTAAAACATTTAAGGAGGTGATTCCTCATCGAAAAAAAGATAGGATCTTTCATATAAAGAAACTTCATTGGAGCATCCCATTACAGCCCTTAAAGGGGGTACATAAAATTTGTATAACAATTTTTTCACAAGCACGAAAAAAGTTACAATATTGAAATTAACCTGACGTTTTGTACTACCAAAAGACACTTAGCCAGTAATTTATTTGGTTTACCCCATGGTTGTAAGGGGTGAAAACGCAACCCCTAAAATTTATTTCCAATGTAACTTTTGTCTTATTATTTGTTTACCATTTAAAATTTATTTCCGATAGCCTTTTTTCATTCTAAACAAAAAATGTCTCCTGGGTTTTTTTTCCCAAAATAAACCAGTAAGCAGCAAAACATTATTTTACTTAACAACTACAGAGATACATCGCATAAATGCGAAAATACGAAACTAATCTATCTAGTAGGTCGCTATTAGCTATAGTGACAATTAAATTGGTATGACGCTGTCAGTTTGGGAATTTTCGAAATTGAATTAATAATAATTGTGTGTTGTTGTTCTGTTCTTAATTTGTGACTTTAATAATTCACTTGTTAATAAATGGCATACACAAATGAGGAAATGGCTGATATGCATTACGTTCCACGGTCTGTCAGGGGAATGGGTTAGAAGCTTCTAGAAGATATGCTGAAATGTATCCTCAACGCAGCATCCTTCTCACATAGAATATTTTTGCTCACTTCATCAACGATTACGGAATATGGTTCATTCGACAAAAGAACGAGGATGTCGGTCCATCGAAAATCCTAACACCACAGCTTGAGGAAGCAGTACTTAATTTGATTGAAGAACAACCTACTACCAGTACTAGAAAGATTGCTTTCCAGCTAAATGTTGATCATATGACGGTATTTCGAATTTTAAAGGAACAACTCTTATACCCTTACCATCTGCAACGAAGTACAGGCACTGTTACCATGAGATCTTTCCAACCGCCTTGAATTTTGCAATTGGATGCTGGAAATGATTAGAAGAAATTGTGACTTCTGAAGACTATAGAATTCACAGACGAATGTAGTTTTTCGGGACAAGATTATTAATTTCATAATTACCACATATGGGCTTGAAAACCCTCACGCTATTGTCGAAACTAGCCATCAAGAACAGTTTTCTCTTAACGTGGTCGGAGTTATTGGGGATGATTTAATTGGCCTCATTTTCTACCTCCTCGATTAAATGGTGAGGCATACGCTCAATTTTTAAGAGAAGTGCATCCAGTACCGCTGGAGGAAGTTCCTTTGGGCGCAGAAGGGATATGTTTTTATGTATGATGGGGCTCCCTCCATTTTAGTCAAGTACGCAGCATTTAACTGAAACATATGCAAATCAGTGGATAGGTCGAGGAGGATACATAAATGGTCTCTTGATCCCCGGATCTCAATCTCTCGATTTCTATTTGGGGCCATTCACAGCATTTGTATATCGTACTGTTCGCATGTAGAGGACTTCAAGAAACCGCATCATCGATGCGGCAGGGTAATCGAGAGACTCCAGGAATATTTGAGCGAATACGTGGCTCAATGCACCGACGCCTAGACGCATGTTAATGTTTGAAGGTAGACATATTGAACATTCACTATGATTTCTACATGTTGTGTGTTTTGTTATTAATAACTTAGTTTTGTTTATTACCCTTTAATCGTTTAATGCAGGTACTAACTTCAAAATAACAATAAATCCAGTTCATTTATGACGATGTATCTCTGTAGTTGTTCGAAAATAATGTTTTGTTGCTTACTGGTTTATTTTGGGCAAAACCCAAGAGACATTTTTTTTGTTTAGAATGAAACAGGCTATGGAAATAAATTTTTAAATGGTAAACAAATAATAAGACAAAAAGTTCACATTGAAATACATTTTAGGGTTGCGTTTTTCACCCCTTTACAAACCATGGGGTAAACCAAATAAATTACTGGCTAAGTGTCTTTGTCAGGTTAATTTCAATATTGTACCTTTTTCAGTGCTTGTGAAAAAAATTGTTATACAAATTTTATGTACCCCCTTTAAGGGGCTGTATCTTAACAAGGGATGCTCCAATGAAGTTTCTTTATATGAAAGATCCTATCTTTTTTTCGATGAGGAATCACCTCCTTAAATGTTTTACACTTATTCAGTTACACCCTGTATATATATTTAAGACTTCTGGGGATAATGATCGGCAATAATATAAGTCTTCGTTACCATGAACCATTAAATACGGATATTTCGTAAACGTTTATTTTTAATTTCAGGTGATGCTTCTCCTCCACAGAGGAAACAAAGCCAGGACGGTGGAGCCCACTGCGATGAACAAAACCTCATCCAGGAGTCATGCTCTTCTCAGCGTCACGGTACGCCACTCCATCCCAGTAGACAAGACAGATCATCTTCGTATGAGAGTGAAACAAGGTCGGCTCTTCATGATCGACCTGGCGGGGTCAGAGAGGGCGAACAAGACGAAAAATAGGGGGAAAAGGCTGCAAGAAGGGGCTCATATCAATAGGTCGCTTTTAGCGCTCGGAAATTGTATAAATGCCCTGAGTGGCGGTGCCAGGTACAAATAATTATTTGTTAGTTTGTGCTCTATTTTATCCATTTTTTGATCAATCGATCAGAACGATAGCTATTTATACCCTATCAAACGATGAGTTTCATTTGAAGGTTTGTTTGTTTTATTGGTATTTCAGTAATTTTCCCAACTTGATTTTCACCTATTACCACGTGTTCGATTGATTTGAGAAGACCCATCACCTTTCTTGAGGAAATAAAATTTCTTGAATTTTTGGTAGGTATGTTGTGGATTGATGTGATTGACAGCAAAAGTGTTGATGTACTGAAATAAAATCAATATTATATCTCACCTATAGTAGAATTTCATCTGAAAATACTCAATGTATCTAAATGATGTATACATCTCAACATGTTGAACGGAATAAAACATATGAATGTAAATAATTAAAAAAAAACTACGTATAGGTGATTGAAAGTAATTGGTAGTTTAGTTCTACATAGACGGTAGTTCAAAATGAATAAATATATATATATATATATATATATATATATATATATATATATATATATATATATATATATATATATATATATATATATATATATATATATATATATATATATATATATATATAATTTCTTGGGATATTGGATTCTGTAATGGATATTTCTAATGTCTCAGTTAATAAACGGCAACGTTTTGCCCCTGGCCGGGGACTTCTTCAGTCTTTATTTTGTCATTTTATTTACATTTTCTGGAAAGTGAGTTATATCATTAGGATGTTTTGTTATAATTATAATATCCCAAGAAATCCTCTCCAAATATATCAGGATTCAAGAACCACAATCTCCAGATATATATATATATATATATATATATGATAGGGGGTACTTTATGAATATAAAAATAAAAACCAGTATATATTTTTTATAATTTGGTACGACATTTTTTATAATTTGGTACGACATTTCCCCTGGAAGCCTCCAGGCTTCTTCGAGTCTATAATAAAATTTAAACATATAAATAACATTTTAAAAGAAATAAAGTGGTGCGGTTATGTTACCTTTTATATATATATATATATATATATATATATATATATATAGAATTGCAAAGACTGAGTAGCAGTTATGATTAAAAATATTTTTACATTTTGAATACTTTTCAATTCTCACTTGAAGCTACTATTAGTAATTAAAATGCATTAAACACTATCGTACCCTGATTTTGTTATTTTAGTCTGTACCGTACTACACCATCCATACCATCCTGTATTCAGCACCCTTACTGTATCACACCAAATCGTAATCAATCAATCACCTCCTATGTAAGTAGTCCGTACCGTGCCCCATCGTGCCTTATAAAATTCAGCACCGTACCATAACAAATCGTCTTTATTCATTCACTCAATCCCATTCTCTCATTCATCCTTTCAACCTTGTTATTTTTGATATTATGAATCATTGTGGTCCATCAAAACTATTTCTGATAAAGAGAAAGCAAATCATTTATTCTTGTTATGGAGGTGCGGCCTATGATTTGAAAATATGGCAACGTTGCAACATTGATTGAAGCTGTCAACTGTAGGATTGGTTGATCGGATGATTACGTCACAACATTTCGCAATGGCGCTAGAAAAAAGCCATTTGAATTTTGCCGACTTTAAATATTTTTTTCAAGTTTTAGAGAATTAAAAAAAAGGAAAAAACCTTCCTCGCCCATTGATAGCTTGTTTATTTATCGCTAGAAAATTTTGTAAAAATGGAAAGTGGTTCAGTAAAAAATTACAATCAGGGAAATAATAGGTTATACTTATATGATTTAGTAACATTTCTGTATTTCAGTTCTTATTAAACAACATGCCATTGCAAATGTTTTAATTTAATTGCCAGTCGTTTCCTAGATTGGGTCAAAATCAAATTCACAATTCGTATTTAATAATTACCCTGTGTCTTAAACACATTGAAGAAATCGAAACTTGTGCAGAAACAACAAATAATAAGCCTTAGAGTATTATTTCAAATATTCCAAAAACCTCTAGCCAAGCAGCGGCCCCGAAGCTTCGAAACGTAGATACAATGAAGTGGACGATCCGAAATATAAGAAATAATTTGTGTTGTATAAAAATAGTGTGAAGTTATGCATTCCATACTAGTTTTTGGAAACTATTTAATAAAATATATAATCTTCCTCCTTGATAAAACAATACATAATAAAATTTGATATTTTCGTCAATTGCTGACCCTCTTTTATTGGTTAGAAAAGGGGGCGACGTACCTCTGGCAGCCTGTATGCAAAATCAAACCGTCACATTCCTTCATTAAGTATACGGTAGTTCATTCTAAATCAAATATAGAGTACACCCGGATTTTTTTTCGTTCCCTGTCATGGGGTACGAAAAAGAAAGTTGCAACGAGGATTCGATTCAATCAATATTCTACTCATTGATTATACATTTTCCAGAAAGTCACCAAAAATGAAAATGTTGAACCCCAGATAGGTATTTCTTCTCCCTAGGTACGTTAACTACAGAGACTCCAAACTGACCAGACTCCTCAAAGAAGCCCTGAGCGGTAACTGCAAGACCGTCATGATTGCCCATGTCGCTCCCAGCGCTGCCCTGAAGGACGAATCGAGAAATACCCTCATCTACGCTGACAGAGCCAACAACATCACCAACAAGATTGAAAGGAACGTTCTGGACGTGTCTTATCACGTGACACAATACCACACTGTGATAAGCGAACTCAGAGATGAGATAAGTCGACTTCAGCACAAAATGAAAGAAGAGAGACCCAGATCGGCGGATATAAATAGAATGAACGCCGAGGAAAGGAGCAACGAAGTGAAGAAACTCAGAGAGCAGATTGTGGAAACGTTCAAGATGCAGATGAAATTGAGGAGAAAGCTGATGGAGATAGACTCGCATCTGTTGGGATTGGGAATGGAGTCTGAGAGGCAGCACGTGATCATTTCTCACTGGGAATCTAGGAATAACAAATTGTACAAGAATAGCGTGAATGAGTCTAGGGCGAGAACGCAACAGAGTATAAGGTGAGGATCAGACTTTTTCGATACTTTGTGTTTGATTAGTTGCTTTCATTGCTCGGGTAAAGGTGGAGTAAATAAAAACAACCGAGATTTCGATGAAACTTTCACAGATGCTTCAAAACTTGATAAAATCACCTCAGCTATCGAACATTTGGCGCGGAAAAAGTATCTTTGGGGAATGTGGATCTTTATAGTTCAAAAAATTGCCCATGGAAACGTCTCTATATATAGACGATCCTGGAGACTCTTACTTGTTTTATTTTCCAGCAACACAACTGGCCATTATTTCACTTAACTATCCGATTTTGCTTCTCACAAATGCATTGATATAAACACCAGCACACTTTCTAGCTTTGAAAAAAGTTTTCATGCACTCCAAACTAGTCCGAACGTCAATTTTATTATTTTTGGCTTCATCTATATAACTTTCAACGAAAACGAATCAAATACTAGTAACAAGGACTTCCGTGGAGCTCTGTTAGTTACAGTGTTGCCACATGAGTTGTCATTGGTCAAACTAAGTTCAGTTTATTTCACGAAAAGGGCAGGAAGTTAAAATTTACTGCACGATTCATATAACTCTGCGATCCTACTTTATGTTTTCCGGTGGGGTCTACTTTAGCCTTTGGTTTCGACTCTGTCCTTCCCCTGAAATATTATTGATTAGAGTACTATTTACAATTATATAACGCGTTTGTACGTTATGTCTTGGCATTACGGCTCTGGAAAAGATCAAATTATCTTTGTTATCTTCATCACTGAATAACTTTGTCTGACAGCCTCTCTTCCATAAGCTAAAGAAGCTCTTCATCGGTTATGGGTCTATATCTGTTCATTTCAGATAAGTTCGCAGGATTATACAATATTAAGTAAAAAAAAAGAGATTATGTTCACCTGTTTTCATGTTGGTCAATTATAAGTACCTTATTTCAGAGAAATATCAGCCAGAATATCTTTTGTAATGGTCTTTACGAATTTATAAAATAGCACTATTTTACTTTACCGCAGAATTAAATCCACGCCATTTGACAATCTGATCATATATGAAATGAATCTGCAATCAGTATTCTACCGGCTGATCTATTTTTAGCTCCACCTAAAAACTGTATTTTTTGGTACCTATACTAGTTCCGGTAAAATAGACATTCGTCCTGTGTACCTGTTTTCAGTAATATTAGTACTTTATTTGAGAGAACTATTACCAAAAAATTCGGAAAAAAGCACTCTTTTACGTTATCAGAAAAAAAAAGACACCATTTGACAATCTGATTATATAGAAAATTAATCTGCATTACAGTGTTCTACCGGCTGGTCCATGTCTAGCTCCACCGAAAAACTGTAATTTTTGGTACCTATGCTACTGAGTCATGGATGGCAGCACATTAGTTCTAGTAAAATAGACATTCTTAATATTTAGCAAAGGATAAAAACCAACCAAGTAGATACCAAAAATTTCGGAAACCAATGCACCTAATTAACCATAAGTGAAAGGGTTGAAAAGTCATCAAGTTGGATTTTCTATTAGGCAGAATAGGAGATAATAACAACAATAAAAAAAATGCGTTCAACTTGGATAGCAATGTAAGCCAAGTTAGGTTAGGTTTTATTCCTTTCTTTTGTATTAGAAAGTGATAGTTGGATTTTCTTCTAGTTGAAAAAAATAGATCACCTTCAACTTGGATAGCAATATTGTCCAAATTAGGTTAAATTTTTTTTCCTTCTCTTACACTAGAAAGTCATCAAGTTACATTTCCTGGTAGGCGATAGCATTTACTTTTCATTAAAAAAATGGATTGAGTTCAACTTGAAAGCAATGTTATTCAAATTAGGTTAGGTTGTGTTCCCTTCTTTTACTTTTGAAAACCTAGAAACACTGGCGTGTCTCGTTCACCATAAAATCGAACTCAGTCACTCATTAACTCATATCAACCATCCTTTTGACATCAATTACCTAAGTGATAAACGCCTACCTTTCATATTTGCGAACAAAAACGCATTTTTTTTATTAGGTCTGACTTCGTAAACAGTTCATATAGTTAAAGTAAATCTCCTTATTCTAGAAAAACATTGGCAACGTCGCATTATCTGCTTCCAAAGTATTTGTCAGTTCAAGTTGGCTGTCATTTGTCAAACTTGTTATTTATTCTGTCAGTTCAGTGGTGATTATCTAGTTTGAAATTCATGCTTTTGGTTCAAAAAAAAATATTATTGATATAATTTCAGTGTTACAAATACATAATTTCCAGTTTGAAAACAGTGCATTTGAATCGGATTGATACGCAAAATGCCGAATCTAAAGGAATGTATCGCTAAATTGGGTACCTAAGTTCATCCTATGACAAATTTTCCTTCAGCAATCATCCACTTTTCTGGTAAATAAACTGTTCTCGCCATACGTTCGTACTCCCCCAGGCCGAGGTAGTGAAAAATGGTTGGGAGTATTTGCCTCAACTGATATATAGTGTATTCGCCTCTGCCAGAAGAGTCATTAGTACTTCTTCTTTAGTGTTCAGAGACTTCAAGATTGTTTTCAAAGAAGTTTTGATGGAACGTACCATTCCCTCCCAGAACCCACACATATAGTTGGAAAAATTCAGGAAAAAAGCAGAGTTACTCAGTGGCATTGGGTGTCATCAGATTTGAATGTAGCTGATTTAGTCTCAAAGGAATCGAATGTCGTTGATTTCAAATCTGATAGATAGTGGAGTAGAGGATCGAAATTTCCTCAAAATGCCCAGGTCAAGCTAGCCACAAGAAAATAATTGTGAAGGGAGTGGTGACATCAATTTATCTATTACAGAAAATGCAGATCTGAGCTTTGTGATTCCCAAATGTTTACCAGATATATCTTGATTCTCTAGATGGATCCAACCCATTCGAAGTAGTGCCTGGGTCCTACATTTCGTGAATGTTGTCAAGTTGGAAAAGCAAAATAGACCAAAAGATCTTCAATTGAATGCCACATTATTACAGAAGGCTTCAAAATTATGGGTAAGGAAAAGTCATTCGAACCATTCTTGGAAGACTTGAATGCCTTTCAAAAAAGTAGCCGTTTACTCAAATTATCTTCCTTAATGGATCATGATGTGATCATTCGTCTCGAAGGAAGGTATCCTGCTGAGCAATCTTTGAACATCGATTTCAATTCGAGAAATCCAGTGATTTTAGATCCAAAACACAGTTACACAGTTTTGTTAATGAATCATTACCACGAAGAGGCAGGTCATGTAGGACTGGAAACTGTTGTGAATAATCTTAGACTGGATTATTGGATACTCAACTCTTGTGCTGTAGTGAAACCGATTGTTCCAGAAATGGGCATGCTACCCCCTCAAAGATTGAAAGCTTTTATTTATCCATTTTTTCCTATGTGGGAATTGATATTTTTGGACTAATCATGGAATCGATTGAGAGATGGATTGAAAAACGATATAGTGTTCTCTTTACCTGTCTCACAGTGAGAGCTGTGTAAATAGAAGTGGTCAACCGAAAGACTTCATTATAGATAATGGAACAAATTTTGTAGGAGGAGAAAGAGAGTTGAGAGAGTGGATTAGATCAGCCAGAGATAACTTTTGAGCTTTCTCTTCTCGAGGAATTGTTTAGAAATGCTCCAAAGATGGGTGGGATCATCCGTTGTTACTTAATATTCGACACACGTTAAAAAATCCACACTGTCAAAAACGTAAAGTATATACAAGGTGATACAAAGGTTATTGGTATCGTTATTCATGATAGAGCTAACAGCTCTGAAACTTTGTAGATGATCGTTCATTTGTTTCCATTGTTTTTTCGTCCGAACCACGCCATTGTATAGTATCTTCTTTGAAGTTTGGAATATGTTCTTTATTGTGAATATTTCGGGATCTGATCCTGAATTAAAAAAAACATGTTTTTTTAAAGAGCCGCCATAGTTGAATTGTTTTCACTCCATTAAGTAAGTAATTTCTTCTAAGGCATTATCAATGTTACAAATTAATTTATTTTCATTATTTCAGTTTACTAATCGAATAAATGTACACCCTACCACTTTCAACTGAATATGAACAATTACATGTTCGTAAAATGTCTCAACTTCTCTCGATTTCTTGAACAAAATAAAATCTATTGTGGGGATGACTTTGTCACTCTTTCAAAAACTGCGGTATTCCACATTGAGTGAGGGCTACTACATTCAAACAATCAGAATATTTTGGAAGTACTGGAGGATTCGGGTGATTCTGAGTAACATGGGAGATTCGATTGAGGAAATATCGTAATCGTGAAAAAATGAGACCCAAGATATTGATCTGAATCTTGTATACTGCACTTACAGAGCAAACGAAAAATCAAAATAAAAAGTGTGTGTGTGTGTGTGTCTGTCCAACTACTTCATGCTCAAACCGCTTCGTTTATTTATTTATTCCAAAAGTGATCATGATTTAAATAATAATAATAATGTTGATAAAAATAATAACAAATAATAAGACAAAAAAAAAACTTTTTTTCTTGCCAACTTTTCGAATTCTATTAAATTTATTTTCAGGGCTTTGTAAGTTGAAGATGTTTGGAAATAGGAAAAATCAGAAACAATAAGCCACAACAATTGAAACATTTTCAGTGAAATAATATATAAATAAAGGAGATTTCTCCTCAATTTTCATAAAATAATTATAATATTCAAAAAATTTTTTTAAATAGAATAGAATATTTATTTCTCTACAATATACATAATAATAGTAGAACGTCAGAACAGAACAGAAGGATATATATATATATATATATATATATATATATATATATATATAGAATGTAAATACACAGAGTAAAGAACATAAATATAACATAAATTATCTGGATGAAAACATTCAGGTGAGGAGTGTCCATCATATACATTCAAATTCATTTTTATTCAAATCAAGATACTCATTGACACTATAAAGACAATGTTTCAATAGAAAAGTCTTGATTTGCACCTTGAATTGAAAGAAACCCAGACTCCTTATCCTAGAAGGTGATCTGTTGTACAAATGAAGGTTCAGAGAGTTATTTTGTGACATTTGAAGCCTGAACCGAGGAGTAGAAATTAGATCAGCATGGCGAGTGGTGTAACCATGGACATCGGATTGAGTCGAGTATTTATGTTTAGTTTCATGAATTTCAAGTAAACATGAGTAAATAAATAGAGTAGGAAGGGGCATTATTTGATGACTGGTGAAGAGAGGACGACAATGTTCACGATAGTGAGCTCCCGCCATTACTCTGATCACTCTCTTTTGAAGAATGAATGCCTTAAGAGAGTGGCACGATTCACCCCATAGAAGAATACCATAGGACAGATGACTATGGAACAAACCAAAATAACATGATTTGAGTACGTTAATACTGACGATATTTTTCAAACGTCGAATCAGAAAGGTAATACTAGACAGTTTCTTCGCTAATGCTGCGATATGAGGGCCCCAGTTGAGTCTATCGTCAAGTTGCATGCCAAGTAATTTACACAGCTACCTCGAGTGAGATTTGATTCTTTTCCAAGTTGAGTTTAAGTTTATTACTAGTAAACCAGGTTTTGGCTAAATCCATTATATTATTAGATAACGTGGACAGATTGCCAACATTATTACTCTGACAAATAAATGTTGTATCATCTGCAAAAAGAACGCTTTTCGTTGGAAGAATGGAGAAATATAAATCATTTATATAGATTAAAAACAGAAGGGGGCCCAGAACCGAGCCTTGAGGAACACCGTGATTTACTGCCCTACTATTTGATAGAACACCATTTAGTCTGACACATTGAGATCGTTCACTGAGGTAAGATTCGAAAAAATTGAGAGCTAAGCCCCTGATGCCATAACAGTGTAGTTTTTCCAATAGTATATCATGTGAGACACAGTCGAAGGCCTTGGAAAGATCACATGACTCAAGTTGTGAGTGTTTACCTTCCTCAAGGCCCTCGACAATGTCCGACACTACTTGGAGAAGAGCTTTTGTTGTGGACATCTTTTTTCTAAAACCATATTGACCTGGACAAAACAGAGAGTGCATTTCCATGAAGTCATAGAGTTGTTTTTTGACGATGATTTCAATGATCTTGCCAATTATTGGAACAATAGATATTGGACGAAAATTATTTACATCATCAGTGCTTCCTTTTTTCAATACAGGTATAACAACAGAAAATTTCAGGGCATTTGGGAAAATTCCTGCACAGAAACAATCATTAATAAGGGAAGATAAAGGTTCAGAAATAATATCTGCAAGGGATTTGATAATTTTGCTATTTAATTCTGAAGTATCACAAGCGTTAGAATTTTTTAGGCCAAGAATAACATCATAAATATCACCTGGAGTAACAGGGCTTAGCACGAATGAGTTTATCGGGGATTTTAATGTTTTCAGATAAAAAGTAGGTTCATGGAGTACGTTAGGTAGTGAGCTTATAATCTTCTCAGCGATTGTAGCAAAATAGATATTGAATTGGTCCTCTGAAATATTTGTTTCTAGTGGCTTTTTTTGTCTCCTATTTCCTTCAAGATTTATCAGGCTCCAACAATTCTATCTCTACTATGAATAATTCCCCATTTATTGGCATGAACGTAGTTTTTCTTATTATAATGAATGTGATATTTTATTTAATTTGGGGCACTTTGTTATTGTTCCAGGAGGCGCAAGATCTATACCTCCGACGGGTTCAGGTCTGCTGGCAATGAACAGGAGGATAACTCAGATGTAGATGCTGAGGTTGAGGGAGAAGAAGCTGTTCAGCAAGCTTGGACTGAATTAGCTGACATCGAAAGGGAACAAGTGAGGTGGTCGGAGCTACGAACCCATATCGAACAGAAACTGGAAGTTTGTAGACAACGTGGAGTTGCTTTAGAAGATGTGAGTTTTGGGTACTTCTCGAAGTATTTTTTTCCCAATTAGTTCACGTACTTCTAAGAGTATTTGTGGGCTCTCAAAATACAACTGAATAAATTTAAAGAATACAAGATTTGTTGTAGGAGTGCAGATTCTTGACCTGATTTCAAGATCTTTTCTTGAATTCAAGACAAGACCATGACAAGAAACACTTCGCCAAAATCAACATGAGATAGGTAGTTCCATGTCAAGAATCAGGATTCTTGTCAAACTGTCAAGAAATTTTAGAAGGCAAGAAAAAAGATAATACTTGAGTTGATCTCACTTGTAATGACTCGTCATCAGTGAGCTGAATTAAATGATGATTAATTCTTTTGAGAAGATAATTTACTGGAATATTCGGTGAACACTGGATTCTCAATGTAACGAATATCTTTACTCAGTTTTTTGTATAATAATAATATAACTTTATTCGGAGTAACTGAATCTAATATAAGTACAACGTGAATGGCTTAGAGCTGAAAGTGAATAAAGCAGTTTTAGGGATAAGTGCAAAGCACTTGTTTCCCGTGCAGGGCAGAAATAATAGTCAATGTAAGAATGCAGAAGAGTAAGATGTGAAATGAAGTATTATAAATCATGAAACTGTGATATGATGTGAAGATTAAGAACTACAGGAATACAAAGTGTAGAAAATTCAAAGGATACAAAAATACAAAATATAAGGATTTACAAATACGCGAAAACAAATATACAAGAATGCAAAATACAAAAGGTACCAAATATAAAAAATATAATATTATGAAAAGTATAGAATTTGAATGCTACAATGTAAGATTGTAAAAGTGTAAATTTTTTAAAATTTAATGTAAAATGTAGAAATGTAAAATGTAAAAATAAAAGCATGTAAGAATGAAAAAATGTAAAAATCTTATTAGTTTGAAAATATAATGTGAATAATGTGTTATTGTAAAATATGATTGTAAATAAACTGTGAAATGTAAAATCGAATAGAATACCACAATTAATACAGGTGTTCACCATAGATAAGAGGGATCAGACAGATGAAATTTAATCGAAGTAAAATCAAAATGTTTCCTAAGCTAGTCAGAGATTCCTAAAAAGTTTATTTTGCGAGTATATATACATAACATGTAACAAAATTGTTAGAAGTATTAGATTATCTCAGTTGGTACTCATGCATGTACTTACAACGACTGGCGCGGAACAAAGAGTATTTTTAGTCAACGAAGTCAGCAATTGCTTTTCTTGGTTGACTGAATATGAATGTTTTCAGTGCATTTTTAAAAATGTGGAATATATTAATACTTCCAATTGTATGAGGGATAGTGTTGAACAATTTAGAAGCTTAGTACGCATATGCATGTTGGACGAGTGATTATTGCGTTAGTGTGATGACGTGGTGATCTTTTTTCCGTGTATTATAACTATGAGATGGTAAGTTATAAGTCTTCTTTTCATAATAAGTTATGATGGTGTTATAGTAGAAGAGTTGCATATATCGAGAATATTTGCTTCAGCAAACAGTTTTTCTGTTGGGTACCGTTTAGGTTTCGATAAAATTAATATCGGAAATCTGTTTTGTTACATCGTAAGTGGATGAAGGTGTGTATTGAAGGTACCTCCCTAGCAAGCTATACCATAGCGTAGGTGGCTTTCTACAAGTGCCTAGTACATAATTTTTAAATGATAGGTGCTCAATAGTTTTCTTAGGAATGTGAATTCATAAATGATGTATCGAGTTGATTGCAGATATTTTTGATATGGGCATCCCATTTTAGGTGTGAATCTATAATCACTCCGAGGTATTTTACTTTTCTTTCGGGGAGAATTACTTGTTCGTTACCCACGTTTAGGTGTAGAATGTAACTTAGTTTGCGGCATCACAACTGAAAGGAAGGTACTGGCTTATTTTTACATTTATTGTAAGTAATTTATGATCAAGCTAATTTTTCATAATAATAAAAGCTAGTTCTACCATATTTTTTAATTCTTGCCAGCTATTTGCCTTGTAAAATATTGCCGTGTCATCTACGAATCCGATAATTTTTCCTTTACTTTCAAGTGAAAATAATCCGTTTATATAGATGTTGAATATAATTGGTCCGAGGACCGTACCTTGTGGGACACCAATTTCAATATTTCGCCTGTTGCTGAAGACTTCATCTATCTTTAAACTTTGGTGTCTGTTGGTGAGATAACTCCTGAATAAATTTAGTGGGATACCCCTTATACCAATATCTTCCATTGTTTGTAGTGGTATTTCGTGGTCAACTGTGTCAAATGCCTTTGATAAATCTATGAAAACGGATAGGCTTGTCTTGTTTTCGTTAAGAGCAGATGACACTCCCGATGTTAGTGCTAGTATTGCGTCAGTTGAAGATAAGACAAGTGAGTTCAGGCCAGTTGTTTTTTTTATGCGTATAATTAGGATTTCTGTTTATTTTTTTAGCCATATCTTTTCCCATTTTGGTATATACAGAGTTGAATTCGTTAGCTATTTCTTGTTTGTTTTTTATTGTTGTATATGTTGCTTGGTCTCATTCGTATTGCTTATATCTTCGATTAATTTCCATAGTCTCTTGCTGTCTGAAGAATCTAAGTTCATTTGATTTTGATACTATTCGTAATTAGTTTTTCTGATTAGATTTGTCAGTTTTTTTTTATAAGTTTTCAGTAAATTTTTTAACTCTAGGTTTGTAGGACCCATTCTTGTTCGTTTAAAAAGTTTATTTTTTGGGTCTATTGATTTCACCAAGCCTATTGTTATCCATGGAGTGATGTTAGTGTTTTTTCTCTTATGTTTCACGTGTGTTATGTATTCATTGCATAATCAAGGGAAGATGCGTTGAAAAATCCGTAAAAGACAGTTGGGAGATGTGTTTTTTAAGTTTAGTGATATCAGTCTGGGTTTTAAATTTTTGACCGGCGAGTTCATTGTTACGTTGTTGATCTAAAATGATTTGTAGAGCCGTGGTGAAGTGATCAGTGATATTTGTTTGCATTATGAGTGGAATTATTTTGTTCATTGCGTCTGTTTCTGCTTTGATGAAAATATGATCTATAAAGGATCCGTGTTGTCCTTGTATCCAAGTTTCATTGTTTATTGTTGACGCATAGCCAAATTCACTGAGAGTGTTCAAATATTCGTTGGATATGTCATTTTTCAATATATCAATGTTTATGTCTCCCAAGAAAATGGAGTATGAGGTTGTGATTAGATGATTTGATTCGAAATAATTTTGTAAATATCTGTTGGAGTCGTATGGGTCAGTATATATAGCAGCTATGGCTATGTTGGTATTCCCGAGTGAAACTATCAATTCAATGGCTTTGATGTCGTTGATTGTAACAATTTCTCATGTATATTTATAGTTTGACCGAATATAGATCACCAGGTCATCATTCTGATTCAAGTTTCCCCCGCTATACAACATGTCATATCCCGGAATACAATAAAGTTCTGGAGTGTAAAATCCATGTTTCTTTCAAAGCGATGCATCAAATTCTGACTCTAGGTTGTTGAGAAGCACTTTGAATTCATCAATATTCTTATCAAGACTACGAATATTATTATGGATAATTTTGAAGTTGTGACAATTTTTATTGATATCTAAAATGTTTTTGCATTGTAGATAGTCTTGGAGAGTGAACGTATCTATTGTTTCAGCGTCAAAATCACGGATGTATTCATCCATTTTTTGAATTAGTGAACTGTGAATTGTTTTGTAAATGCTTAGCCAGTGGAATGTACGGAGGTTATGTAAATTAGCATAATATTTTACGTATGTTGCGTAGGGAAATCAGTCGCGTCTGCTTGAACCCGTACCCGAACGATTAACATCATCATTATAAATACATGAGAAGAAAATACAGCTCATTTCACCCCAAACAAATCATATTTGCGATATTTCTGAGAAGAAACTGATAGATTGGGTATTGTAAATGGCCAGAAGCCCAAATGCACCAGAAAAGGTGATTCCAAAATTTTCTTTTCGAATCGGTTGAATGCAATAGTTTAAAACGGTATCCAGGGAGCTGGTTAATCAATGAATCTCATTCCTGCCAGTCAAATAGTCAAAACTGGCAAAACCGTAATTTTAGATGGGTGCATAATCACAGATAGCAAAATTGAACCCGAGCCACACGGAATCGTAAGCATAGTCTTCAGCACAGTCTCTACATACAATGGTTGTATCGTCTCGATCGATTTCATTTCTACACAAGTATTAGATGCTACGAGTTCATAGCATCCTCGTCTTGTTCACCTCAATTTCAATTATATGAAAGTTTCGAAACCAAAGGATCCCGCAAAATCCTTATGGAAAATGGCTCTCGGCTAAATTTGCTGAAACTCTGCAGAAAGATGGTATTCGGTATCCTGATCAAAAGTCTTAATGGGCACAACCCTCCATTTTCAACCCCAGACCCCCTACAGCCCCCAAAGTAATATATGTTCATTAGACAATAAACCCTTGATAACGTACTCAACAGATCTATTGAACTATTTGTCAATTGTGACAGATATCATATTTTATATATGAACGAGGTGTACCTGAAATGTGAGGTCACGACACTCAAGTAGCTTTCGACAAATGAAAACACAGAATCGGCAACTATCCGCAATAGGACTGTTGCGCGACCCCAAAGAAAAGTTGTAAAAGAGCGCCGATAACCTGATCGACAACCCGAATATATATATATATATATATATATATATATATATATATATATTTGCTGAAACTCTGCAGAAAGATAGCATTCGGTATGCTGTTCAAAAGTCTTAATAGGCACAATCCCCCATTCTCAACCCCAGAGCCCCTACAGCCCCCCAAAGCCCCCAAAGTACACTTTCCAGTGTGTTAATGCATAACAGTTTCAATTCATCTTCAAAGCGTTTCCTTTCACTGCCCACCCCTTTCTCCAACCGAATCCAACATTCTACTCTCACCACACCTCGCCCTCACCCCCACTCCCCCACCCAACCCTTCATTAACGCCCCATTACACACCTTCAAGGTTAAATATTCTTTAATTGTTTCATTTCAATCTTTTGAAGCATTTAATATATATATATATATATATATATATATATATATATATATATATATATATTAGGGTGTGCCAAAAAACGACGATATTTTTTTTTCTGCTCTCAGTCCAAAATATTTAGAAGATGTCCCAACAAAGCTCCTGTTAAAAGCGGAGCTCAAAATTCCAATTCTAAGAGGTCCTCCATCGAACTTAAAGTTTTTCCGTTTAAATAACATGGGAAACATGATTTTTTATTAGTTTTTTGTCCTGCAAACTGTGATGGAATTATTTAAAAACAAAACGAATGGATGGACCTTGTTTATTATTAAATTTGGTACAAAAAATTCTATTAGAGTCGAATTTCTATCTTCAATATTTGATTTGTTATATAGCTTTAAAATTTAAATTTCCGGTTTTTTGCATTTTTTAGCTAAACTGTAAGAGTTAGACAAATTAGACAAATTTGTAGTACTTTTGATATTCTATAAAAAAGTTCCCGTCAATTTTTTTATATCATCAATAACAACAAAGTTACAGGCTCATGTATATTTATTTTTCAAAATTTTTGCTTTTACGAACTGAAATATCGATAATTAAAAAAAAATTTGGAAATTTTTAATCAAACTTGCAAAAAATTAGGTGAGTTAGTTGTTTCGTAGTATCAAACCATAAAATTTACAGACTGAGTCAGTCATATTTTTATGATTTTTCAACTATTTTATGAAATATATTGATAAAGGACATAAAATATATGTTAAGGCCAAGATTATTTTGTATTTCTTTTCATTATATTTTGGATTAAAAAGGGAAACATTCTCAATTGAATATTGATAGAAAATCAATTTTGGATTAATTGTTCAAACCGGCAACTTTGCGCAGTGCCTTAAAGTGGATGGCGGTTGCCATAGCAACAATGTAAATTAAACAAAATATATAGAAATTACTTTTGCAAACAAGCAGCATTATTCAATGAAATAAATACCATTCAAACTAATAATAATAATAAAAATTATAATAAACAGTCCATTTCGAACAATACATAACAATATCATTAAGATATCAAAAGCAAATACAATTCACAATATAATTGCAGTTATTTTTAGTTCAATAATTTTTAATATTAGCTTAAAATGTGAAAAAACTTTTATTTTTACACTTCAATTGATATTTTACTCACTATTTCAATATTCTGAAAATGATTTGTTCTGATTGAACATTTTTAATAAAATTAAGCTTATTGGACTATTGAGGATTTGAATTTAATTTTTTTTGAGAACTTGCTTTCAGCGCCCTCTGTACATTTATCGATATCCGCGCCATTGATCACTTACCGCTTGATTGATTCAATTAGTAGATTCTATTGTCTTTTGATTTAATTGGTTCGGTTTTTAGGTTAGTCTTTAGGTAGTTATTGCCACAACAGCAACGCGTGTATCTTTTTGATAGAAAAAAACAATGTCTGAAAAAACAAACCAACGGAACTACATGAATTTAGTTGGCTTTGAGTAAAAAAATTTAAATAGTTCAAAATTACCTGTGAAGCGCGATGTTTTATCTTTGTTTTTTTTATATACGTCGAACAAAAAAGCTTGGAATTCGCGAGAGTTCCACATTCGTTCTTTGTGAAGTTGTTAAAGTATGTCATACATTTTTGCTCCGTGTAAACAATTCACATCACTCCACAAAAATTACTTGAGAAGAATTTCAGTTATTCTCTCGATTGCTTATTTGAAAGTGATCATCGTAAAAGACTTCCTAACTTTAAAAAAATACACTTGTACCTTCTTACTATAAGAAATAAAAAGAAAATATTTTCATGCGTTCAAAACTATATAATTATCATTTGATTGGTTAGTAAAAACAATTTTCTAATTTCTACCCTTACTACTGAAGCAAGTAAGTGATTCTCAGATTAATTTCTAATAGTTTGTAATTAATTGATACGTTTTTATTCTGTAATTTCGATATTTATTTCGATAATGTTTTCATTTGTATCTATTTAACATTTATGCAAGGAATAATCGTAGAATTAACAATAATATTGTTAACATTTTTTGCCACAGGTTAAATAAAAAATTTACAAAGGTAAATTTTGCCGTAAATTGACTAAGGTTTTTATATTTTAATCATATTTAATATCCTTTATCAACATATTTTATAAAATAGTTGAAAAATCATAAAAATATGACTGACTCAGTCTGTAAATTTTATGGTTTGATACTACGAAACATCATACTCACCTAATTTTGTTGCAAGTTTGATGTGTTAACAAATTTGCACCAAATTTTTTGTTAATTATCGATATTTCAGTTCGTAAAAGCAAAAATTTGAAAAAATAAATATACATGAGCCTGTAACTTTGTTGTTATTGATGATATAAAAAAATTGACGGGAAATTTGTCATTTATCATTTCTGTCTAATTTATTTTTCTAAAAAAATGAATTTTAAATAATAAACAAGGTCCATTCTTCGTTTTTTTTTTAAATAATTTCATCACAGTTTGCAGGACAAAAAACTAATAAAAAATCCTGTTTCCCATGTTATTTAAACGGAAAAACCTTCAAGTCCGATGGAGGACCTCTTAGAATTGGAATTTTGTGCTCCGCTTTTAACAGGAGCTTTGTTGGGACATATTCTAAGATATTTTGGACTGAGAGCAAAAAAAAAAAATATCGTCGTTTTTTGGCACACCCTAATATATATATATATGTCGTTATATATATATATATATATATATATATATATATATATATATATATATATATATATATATATATATGGGGATTCATAAAGGATGGGGTGGTGGTGCGGGGGGTGAGGGAGGGGTGTGCTTAATGTATACATATATACCCACATATATATATTAAAAGCTTCAAAAGATTGAAATGAAACAATTGAAGAATCTTTAACCTTGAAGGTGTGTAATGGGGCGTTAATGAAGGGTTGGGTGGGGGAGTGGGGGTGAGGGCGAGGTGTGGTGAGAGTAGAATGTTGGATTCGGTTGGAGAAAGGGGTGGGCAGTGAAAGGAAACGCTTTGAAGATGAATTGAAACTGTTATTCATTAACACACTGGAAAGTGTACTTTGGGGGCTTTGGGGGCTGTAGAGGGTCTGGGGTTGAGAATGGAGGATTGTGCCCATTGAGACTTTCGATCAGCATGCCGAATGCTATCTTTCTGCAGAGTTTCAGCAAATTTAGCCGAGAGCCATTTTCCATAAGGATTTTGCGGGGTCCTTTGGCATCGAGAATTGATTTTCCAGAAGAATACTACAAAACTATAAACAATGTCGAGAATGCAAGAATGTGTCGAAGGAAAAAGCCCCTCCAGTGAATGTAGTGCGCCTCGTGCAGTATAGTATCTAGAGCTGGTTCACTCCAATATACAGGGTTATTCATTGGGAAATGCGCATCCCTCGAAGGTAGATGGAGGACATCGAGGTGCTTCTGAATAACCTGTATTTTATGGGTTTATCGTTCTTTATCACCAAGATACAGGGTGATTTATTAATTTTTCCCTTTTTTCAATTAATCATAACTTATGAACCACACCATACATTTTTGTAATATTTGATTCGTATGTTCTTTGTCCACAGTGGTGTCGATTAACATAATAAAAAAAAGACTTATTCCAGGTCCGGCCTTGAAAAAAATTATAAGTAGGTTTCAAGTTGAAACAACACCCTGTATATTATTTTAAAATTTTATTCACAAATTTGGAAAGAGCAGAGGAAATTAGTAAGACTAAATGTATTTGGTGTTTCCGCAAACACTTTTTTTACTTATTAACTTGAGTCAAATCTAGATGTTTCGATACTGAGGTGGCACAAAATTATTTTTTTCTCCAAATGGTACTTTTACAGCTTCAATCCATAAAATCATCAACTATTCCTCATTCTCCTAATTTCTGGATCCCACCCTTATTGAAAAACGAGAGGACATGTCCCTATTTGGGACAAATTATTATTATCAATGACTAACTTTCAAAGACCCTGTATGCGTAAAAAAATTATCATAACATTTGTTCATTACGCTACATGAAAAAAAGAGAGAGAATGCCCATTCCGAAAAAAACATAACTTTATTCCAAACAAAAATAACGTTGCAATAAATTTACATTTTAAAGGTTAAACATAACATAAAATCAAACCTAATTATTTTTTTAGCTAGAGCATGATCATTTCTCGACTCTTCTGATGCATTCTTGATAATAATGATGGAATTAGGCACTCTGTACGTATTGTTTAATTTGTAAATAATACACTTTAGGTTTGATATCCCAAATTGTTGTAATTGTCAAGTTGGCTGATGTCAGAGTACAATTTTGACGTTAGTTGATGACTTTAGAGTTTGTACTTGTGTTGTTACGTTATTTGTTGATAACAGTTATTGCTTACTTGAAATGCCACCCAAATTTGATAATAATGAATATGCAGACATGTTGTATGTCTATGGATTTTGTGATGGTAATGAGAAACCTGCCCAAAGAGAATATGCACGGCGATTTCCTGGCCGGCGGTTACCTAGTGACAGGACTTTTTCTAATGTGTTTAGTTACCTTAGAGAACACGGTAATTGTAGCACGAAATGAAAGTTATGAAAGATGATATTCGATTTGGAGCAAGATATTCTTAACCTTGTACAAAATGATCCAAAAATTAGTACGAGAAGAATCAGTCACGCCACTAATATTCCTCAGTCTACTGTTTGCAAGTTCAGCGGCTACAAGCAGGAGATGGAATTGCTCGATTGGCTTTAATGGGTATTACAAAATCCTAGGATCATATACAGGTGAACCTCAATTTACCAGAGACGGTGTTGATAATTCAAGGAATTCCCATGTTTGGGCCGAACAAAATCCGTTCGCCATGAAACAAACACATTCCCAAATCAGGTTCTACTCCAAGGTTTGGTGTGACGTTATTAACAACCGAATAATTGGATCCCATATCCTCTACTACTACTACTAATGGGTGAAGTGTATTTGGAGTTCCTGCTAAATATTCCACCCATATTGCTAGATGATGGAGGAGTTGATGATGGAGGCATGTACTTTCCACATGATGGGGCTCCACCTAATTTCAGGGTAATAGTAAGAGAGTTTTTAAATGACAACTTTCCCAAATCATTGGATAGACAGAGGAGGACCTCACAACTGGCCTGCAAGGGGCCCGATTTCAATCCACTCGATACCATGTTTGGGGTTATTTGAAATCAAAGTTTATTCAGCTGGGGTAAACACTAGAGAGGACCTTCTACGGAGAATTGAGGACACTTGCGACGAACTGAGAAATGACCAAGCTTTGAATATAAAGTCAATTACAAATCTTACTTCAAGAGCACGGGAATGTATTGAGCAAAATGGAGGCCCCTTCGAACAACTGTTATAAGTTATGGTGTTTACATTTTTTGTGTCTAATTCTCTCCGTTTAACTTGATACAATTGCAACGTTATTTTTGTTTAAAATAAAGTTGTTTTTTTC
This sequence comes from Gonioctena quinquepunctata, assembly GCA_018342105.1. Lineage (NCBI taxonomy): Eukaryota > Metazoa > Arthropoda > Insecta > Coleoptera > Chrysomelidae > Gonioctena > Gonioctena quinquepunctata. Next base: position 107,607 of record JAFIRS010003450.1, read on the forward strand.
GGAATGGGCATTTTTCCTCTTTTTCATATATTTTCTAAATATAGCGCAATTAACAAATGTTATGATTATTTTACGCATACAGGGTGTTTGGAAGTTAGTCATTGATAATAATAATTTGTACCAAATACGGACATGTCCTCTCGTTTTTCAATAAGGTTGGGTCAGAAATTAGGAGAATAGGAAATAGTTGATGATTTTATAGATTAAAGCTGGAAAAGTACCATTTGGGGGAAAATAATTTTGTGCCACCTCATTATCGAAACACCTAGATTTGACCAAATACATTTAGTCCTACTTATTTTTTTCTGCTCTTTCCAAATTTGTAAATTAAATTTTAAAATATTGATATACATGGTGTTGTTTCGACTCGAAACCTACTTATTAATTTTTTTAAGATCAAACCTGGAATAAGACTTTTATTTATTATGTTAATCGACACCACTGTGGACAAAGAACATACGAACCAAATATTACAAAAATAAATAGGGTGGTTCATAAGTTATGATTAATTGAAAAATGGGGAAATTATAAATCACCCTGTATCTTGGTTATAAAGAACGATAAACCCATAAATATAAGTTATTTAGAAGCACCTCGGTGTCCTCCATCTACCCCTACTGTATGCGCATTTCCCAACGAATAACCCTGTAGAGTGTGTCAAATTTAAAAGTTACTAGTGGCAATATCTCGGAAATGAAAGAAGTTATCAAGAAATTTCCAAACTCGTTTGGAGGCAAGGTCGAAGGAACCAAAATAGTATATGAGCGAACTTCGATACTCTCACCCCGTCCGCCCCATCAACCCCCACTTCAAAAGTTTAAATGGTAACCCCCCGTGTGTGATACATCATTGCAAAGTTCTTCAAACATATTTTCTTTGATACCCCATTTTGGAGATGTGAGAGTGTTATTGTCAAAAATACTGAAAAAATACCAATTACCAAACGAATAAATCCTAAAACAATCAACCTGTTCGCATACATTGAATCATTTCTTCCACTGGGGAAAGGCACCAGTTTTGAACCCAAAATGCTGCAGAAACCGAAGAAATGACAATCAATGGAAAAACTCACAGAAATGGAACGTGTTTACATTTATTGATCGGCAAAAGAACGAAAAACGAATGCTAGTGGCAACTTGGAATTACACTATTAGAGCAATACGTCGCGAAAAAAAAAGCATATCTCGCACATGTCCTACGCAGAAAAAATTCAAAAAAAAAATACAACACGCTTAGGGCACTCGATATTCTACGTCAGAAGGCAATGCCTTTTTTCCAGAGCAACTGAAAAACGTTAATAGAATAAATTGTCACTTTAATCGTATAACGCATCCAGAACAATCTGACCTTCTGATTCCCCTTCTCGATACATATAAAAATCTAGTTGATGATCCTGTTTTCTCTTTCAAAAATATATCCCCAGAAACGGTTCATGAAATGAAATCAAAATTAACGTAGTTAGAACAGATGAAATCTGCATTAGTATGATACATTTGGTACAGTTCCATTTAATCGAAAACATCACTTCTATTTTGCATACCGCAATAAATATGAACATCTTTGCTTCAAAATGGAAACACGCCAAAATTATTTCTCTGGCTAATTGCAATTCCCCTACCGAGCTCTCCGACTTATAAGCATCCTGCCTCCCCTTTCCAAAGCCCTTGGAATGATAATGAAAGATAAAATGACATATTACATTTACACACGTCAATCTGGTTTTCGTACTGAATATAGCACTACTTTCTGTCTTTTATCCATCACGGATGATCTTTTCAAGGCCGCGAATAATGCTGAAGTTTCCTGTTTGGTTTTATTGGATCATAGTAATTCCTTCGATACACTGGACCATTCTACAGGGTGTTTCATAATTGAATGCTGATCCTAAGGGCGATAATTCTTGGATGATTTTAAGAAAAATTTTTCTTTGAACATAGGTCCGCAACCGCTTTATTTCTGAAATACAGGATGTTGAAATTTAACAAAAAAATCAGTTCTTTCCCAATATCTCTGAAACCGCTTTGGCTTTTGTTTTCAATTTTGGTACATGCAAAGTACGCATAAAAATACAATTTTTCCATGATGAAGGATTTCTTAATTTTCATCAGTGTTAACATGCCCTGTCATATTTTTGATCAAAATAATGATACGCCACTGTTTTCTTCCAAATGAATATATTTTTTGTAATTATTCTCTATCTTTCCATAAAAATGGTCTCCTGCCTTTTTTTTCGTCCGGGAACGGTTTTCGATTTAGAAAATAAAATACATTCATTTGCTTGTCCGTATTCGATTTTTTCTCTTAGTCTTAATTTCACAATTGTGGTAACCAAAGCATCTAGGCAAGATTTTTATAATTTTATGGTGACTATTATTTAGTTTTTGTAATGAGTACGCAAAAAAATACATTTTTTATTTTTTGAAAACTTAACTATTATGAAAAAAAAATACCAAAATCAAATTAACTGTTTAAAATGTCCGCCTCCTGCATGCTTCGGCCCTCCTTGTCATTGACTCGTGTACTCTTCGGAAAATTCCTGGAGTATTCCTTATTGCTTCACAGGAAACTATTACGCGGTTTCGCAATTCTTCCTCAGTTAGAATTGGTTGACTGTACACCAAAGTCTTGAGATGTCCCCAGAGAAAATAATCAAGACTGTTTAAGTCTGGGGATCTAGCTGGCCATGACTCTGTTCCCCCACGTCCTATCCAGCGATTATGAAAGTTTTGGTTTAAATATTCGCGTGCCAGAGCACTAAAATGAGCAGGTGCACCATCGTGCATAAATCACATGCGATTTCGCATTGAAATAGGAACATCTTCCTACAGAATTGGCACATTCTCTTCAAGGAATCGGCAATAATTATGTCCATTTAATCTGCGTGGCAGAAAAAAAGGTCCAATTAGAAAATCTCCAATAATTCCAGCCCAGACGTTTAATGAGAACTGCTCCTCGTAATGAGATTCCACGATTGCATGCGGATTTTCCTCAGCCCAAAAATGATTATTATGAAAATTTCTGACCTTGTTTTTAGTAAAACTAGCTTCGTCCGTGAATGAAATGTTCTTGTCAAAAAAAGGATTTTCGGTAATCTCGAGGAAGTAGAGCCTAAACCCGTTGAATGTGATAGGGATATAATGAATAATCATGAAGAATCCTCCATACTAGAATATGGGCAATATTCTAATTATTGGCAACTTGCCTTGTACTTATTCCAGGATTTTCGTCAATTTCTGGAGTTCTTGCAGTCCGATGTGTTCCTTTCAAGTGATGATCTGGCTCAAAACTTATTGTTTCACATAACCTTCTGTGGGTGTTTGAAACCGTTCGAGCATCAGGAACCATTCTATTTGGGAAGCGCTCTTCATACAGTCGCCTGGCTTCATATGCGTTTCCGTCAGCAAGTCCATAAAAGTAATGCATGTCTGTTAATTCGGTATATGTAAAATTTACCATGTTTTTTTTTAATAAACAAGATTTTATAACGTGAATAATGTCACATATCTAGCTGAAGAAGTGTCGAAAACTGTTTATGTTGAAAACAAAAATGTGTTCTTAGCATACTAGATGTTTCTAGCCCACAAGATAATCCTACTACTCTTCAACGGCTGATTTCGCATAGGGACAAGCAAATGAATGCATTTTATTTTCTAACTCAAAAACAGTTCGCCTGTAGAAAAAATGGCAAGAGATCATTTTTATAAGAAGATAGAAGGCAATTACAAAAACTATATTTATTTGGTTCTGATCATTTCTCTACAGTAATTTAATGATCTTCGTTGATTGTTTGTTTGGTGCAGACTCAAAATTAATTACTTACATTAGTGTAGGAGCTAAGTTATTGAGACTAAAAAGGTTCATTTAATTTTTTGCTGTTCAGTTTCTTTTATCGTCGGTTTGTTTTTTTTTTAATTTTTTATTTTTATTTTTTTTTGTCCTTAAAATCTACTAATTAACTACCTACTCAATTTGGATTACTTCTGAAATACTAACTTACCCACCTCACTTTAACTATTGGCTGTTATATACCTCATCCTCGTTGAATGATTGCAGAATCTCTGACTGAAGCTTCAAATAGTGAAAAACTCAATCTCATTATTGGAAAGATAGAGTTACAAAGGATGGAGTGAAATTATACGAATGGGTGATATTCAATATTGTAATGGATGTGTCAATATAGTTAATTGATGTAACAAAAAAGTTCATGATAAATAAACTCCACTCAACATTCAGTTTTATACTCATCCATTTATCTTTGAATTGCGTGATCTGCCAATAATTTCGTGTATTTCCTGAAATGTTTGATGTTTTATTTTACATTATTTGCGATTGGGAAATATGATTATAGAAACTGTCCGTAAAATGTCATAGGGATTTACGTAAATGTTGTTCATGTACCAAAGTTACAGCCTGTATAAAAAGTTCAGTTGTTATTGGTGATATGGATAGATTTTTGTATTTTTGTGAGGATTTCTCACGAATTGCTTAACTTCGTAGGATATATATTTTTCCGGGGAATTCAGTATGACGGTAACCAATTCCATTTTGTGAGATCATCTTGCAGGCCATTTAGTATGCATGGATATCAAGCACTGGGGGTGATTACAAGTTGTATCTGAAACATTCCTTCTAATCTTGCAGAAACTTCCATCTTTGTTGTCGTCAGACGACGAGAGGGAGATATTAGCTCTGATGTGCAGAGTACACGAATTAGAAGCCGACAAAATGGCACTACAATCTGAAAGACTGGTTAGACAACATGAACTCAAGAGGAGAGATCTGCTGATTTTGCGATATGATAGACAACGTCAATTGAGCGAAGAGATCATAACTAGGCAGCGACATTTGATCGAAGGTAATTTTTATTAAGCAACCTACAATTTAGTGGAGAATCCAAATTTTTTAATTTGTTTTGGTTACGAATTTTAAGACTTTTTTCAGAAATGAAAATGACGTTGCCACCCGACCTACAAGAGCTTTACCAAATGTATCAACAGGAAATTCACGCTGCCACTTACACAGATTTTGGATCACCAGACGCACTTTTGACACCTGACAAACTGCCCCCTATCAGCAAAATGTGAGTATATCATCAAGCCACACATAGAACTATTATCGAATATGGCACATTATGATGTTATCAACAGATTATGTTTTCGTTCTCAGCAAATATACCAAGACGAACATGGTCATCTAATTTATATTCTAGGTATAAAATAAAAATTCGGATATAGACTAGGACTTGTATTGACGTCTAGTTCACAAATCAACATATTATCTGGGTCAGAAATTTTCGTCAAACCGGGAAAATTCACCCTCCACGTATCTCAGATCAGAGCAGAAGATATTTCGATATAAGAAAAGTTGAAGTTATTCACACTGCTTTGAAGAATTTCCAAATATTCTGTATATTTCACATAGAAGGGGTTTCAAATGGTAGTGCAATATTCCAGAATTGGTTTTACTGTAGAGTAATTCTGGAATATCTCTAGTATTACTTGGAATGAACCTCAAATCCGTATCGACTTCTGGACAGTTTTTCGATGTGACTCTCGAATGTTAGTTTCTTTACCATAAGTCAGTAATTTTGTCGGAACATTGATTATTGATCATCTATGCTGAGATGGGAAAAAAATTATATGTTCTACATGTGAAAATTATTTGGTGACACTCATTTATGTTCACTGAGAATCTATAAGTTACACAGAAATTCCAGATCTTCCTGTTTTTTAAGAAAATTTAGATCATCTCCAATATTTCTTGACATATTTTTTTGGGTAACCTTCCACAATCAAGAAAATCTGTAGAAAGGGCAAACATGTTTTTTGGGTAACCTTCCACAGTCTGAAAATGGAAATATAATCAGGAAAATCTATACAAGTGTAGAAAGGGCAAACTAATTAGTTCACCCCGATAAGTTACTGCGTTCACCAAATTATATTTCCCATAGAAAAATGATTCAATTTGTCAGTAGCTTGTCGTTCCCTGGATTTGCCTTCGAAAAAATAGTGAAAATTCAAAAGATACTTTTCTATATAGTTTTTGCTTGACGTTTCGGGGACTATATCTGCCCCCGTTCTCAAAATCTTCTGGATCTCCTTTAATTGTTCGAATAATTTGCATTTTTCTTGCAGAGTCTTCCTCGCTTTTTCAAATGACGGATATTAATTGAGATCTGCCAAAAAATTTGTATTGCTCATTTGATATATGGGGTGTTGTTCAGATCAGTTTATTAGCATTCTACCATATCTCACTTCCTCTCTGAGTAGAGAAAACCATGTATGGTCCATTTTAACAGAATTTGTTGGAAAGCAGTTGTTATTGGAAAGGAGAATACAGGGCGTTTCTTTCAATTTTCTCCTCTTTTGATGTGGTTCTTTCATCAAGATTTTCTTCCTATTCCATTCAATCGTAGGATCGCCATTGGATGTGAGGATATGTTCTGCAATTTTTGATCCGGTTATTTGTCGATTTCTGATGTAACTCTGATGTTCACTTTGGCGCACTTCTAATTGTCTTGACGTTTCAGCTATATAACTATCACCACACGAACAAGGTGAGTTGTGAACACAGTTTTTAATACTTTTTTCGGCGTTTTTTCGTTTTGTTTGTGTTAGTATAGATCTCAGTGTGTTTGTTGTTCTGAATGATGTTTTCACATCATACCTTTATCCAATCTGTTTGATCTTCTCAGATAATCCGGGACATAAAATATTATGTTGGTTGTGAAATGTGTAGGTGGTGGGAGTACTCCTGTTGGTTGTGTTAATTGGTTGTTTGCTGGATTTTTGTTTTCAATGTCAGTGATTGTTTTTTCCACAAACTGATCCGGATATGCATTTTCCTTGAGAACATATTTTATGAGGTTTATTTCTTCCTGTAGATTCTGGTTGGAATTGCAAACTGTTTGGGCTCGATTATATAGACATTTAACTATCCTTTTTTTCACACTGGCATGATGGTTTGATTGTTGAGTTTGAGATATCGATTGGTATGTGTCTTTTTTCTGTGTACAGATGTTTCCATTCGGGATGATGTTATGATCAATCCTTTTACAAAAGAGAATTCAAACTTGCCACAGGATATCATCCACTATTCAACGTCACTGAGAGATAAGACAATCAGTTTTATTTCATTACCGAAAACGCATCCATAATCCTAACACTCGTCCGAACACAAACAAAACCATTAAAAAATCCCGATAAGCGACAGTCACACCAACCCACCTCATTAAGAGCCGTATCCGACTCATAAATCACAAAATATCGCTACCGATAAATGTATAAACATCCTAGATGGTCATTATTTCCCAGACTAGCCGACCGCTACCTGTCAGGCAGTAAAATATTATCCAATTATAACAGAAAATACGCGAGACCGGGTTAGATAAACAGAAGCCTTATCATGTTTACAAATGTCCCCTCATTAAAAAAACGAGCGGTAGTGAAATACCCCGCTTCCGATGGAAGAATTTATAAAAACCAAGGGAGCATAAGTTAGTTAGTTCCGAACAGTAGTCCGTGGAATAATCACGCCTATCATAAGTGAAGATAATTAGTATGCATTCATATTAGTGAAATATGTCACGAGAAATGAACTCTTTCCACGGGTAAACACCATATCGATTACCGAAATACTAACATGACATCCTTTTTAACTAGAGTCAGTGTAAAAACAATATTTCACGCATAAATGCGAACAATTCTAAGCACTCTAATAATAGCTCAATTCATGTGTTGTAAATACGAGAGTACTACCGGCGAAATTACTTTTCCAGTGTTGTGCGTTCTCTCGATCGAATGACGTTTCTCCGCTGATGTCCATAAAACTAAACAAATAATTCATCCCTGTAACCTGATCCGGTAACGAATAATGACAAGCGTTTGAGATAATAAAGCCGGTTAATCGTGAAATTCTTCGAGTGCGACCCAAAGAGAGCAACTGGACAATTCGACCTAGGTAATGAATTCCTATTATTGAAATTAATGTTTTGGTTTCCTGTTCATATTATATGTTTTTCTTAATATACATGTTATGCATACATATATCTCCCCTAAAAAGAACATTATCGAGAGATACTAAGCCAGGGTCATTTGCCTTTAAGTTCACGATCCATAGTAATTGAGAAATCACAAGTAAAATTGGGCATGTTGTTACCTATATCAAATGTTTTCTTTGTGTTCTTATTCGTTTGTTTATCTATGTCATATACAATAATTTTGTCAATTTACTTTTGGTAAAAAGGTGACTCAATCTATGAAGATAAGAAATGGATTATACAGGATTGAAAGGAAAGTGTTTGTAGAGAGTGCAGTTCTTTAGTTATTTTATTTTCTTTTATATCTCCATTATTAACAACTTTTGTTTTTTTTGTTTAATTTCTTGAAAGTTACCACAAAAGTTGCATTATAAGGATAACAGTGTAATGTAGTTATTTTTTTTTCCTTGTCGTATCTGCTGTATAATTTCATTTATGAATATAAGTTTTCTTTGATTCCCAGTGCCTTTTTATTGATATAGAGTTCAGGCTAACGGTATATACTCCCAATAAACAACCTATGTTCCCTGGGTGTTAGAAAGAGGGTAATGGATACTGCCGCTCGTGTCCGTTAACTTCAGTGCAAATAAATTCTTTTATAAATTGCTGCTAATACCCAACAAAGTTGTAGTTTTTCGAGCAACTTTTCAACAAAGGACTAATCGAGTATAGGCTTTATATACTAGAAGTGTCCTTAGCGTCTCAGGCTAATTATATGGAATAACGATTTGTCCCAACCCAGTGGCGTTACAAGAGGGTTAATCTTTTGATAACGAAACAACGGCCTGAACGTCGTTTAGCCGGGGTGGAGATAATGATTACTCCTAAATAATAGTGTGGGATGTAACAATGATGATTTTTGGAGCATGACATCTAAAATGGGAAGTTGGTTGTTTTGTTCTGATTCTAACGTGAATTTGATCGTCGGTTCTTGACCGTTTATATGATCCAAGAAATTTTTTAATTCTTCCTCACTTCGATTCCAGATAGCGAAAACATCATCCACGTATCTCCACTATATTTTTGGACCATTGTGGAATGTTTCAACGAATGATTCTTCAAAGTATTCCATGAATATGTTACTTAAAATAGGTGACAAAGGAGAACTCATCCCCATACCAAACTCTTGTTGATAAAATTCGTACTTGAATTGGAAATATGAGTTTTCTGGGCATAGTTTGAGTAATTCTGTGATGGCACTGACATCCAGTTTTGTTCTTGTCTTCAGTGATGTGTCATTTTCCAATCTTCCTTTCACGATTTCCAGAGTTTTATCAATAGGTACATTAGTAAACTTACTTTCGACATCAAAACTTACTAGGAGATCTTCATCTTGAATTTGTAATTCATTCAATTTCTCCAGAAAGTGAGGGGTATTGCTTATGAAACTATTGCTATTTCCAGATAGTGGTTTCAGAATGTTGAGTAGGTATCTAGCGAGTTTTTGTGAAGGAGATCCAATGGAACTTACAATAGTGCGTAGAGGATGAGATGGTTTGTGTATTTTTGGTAATCCATAAAAATGTGGGGGTTTGCTGTGGTGTGATACTAGGTCTCTGCGTTCTGTTTTCGTGAGTATGTTTTTGTGTTTAGCTAAAGTTCGGTATATTTTGCTTTCTATTGATGGGGTTGGATTTTTGTTCAGTTTTTTTGTATAATTTGTTTACTGGTATTGTATTGCTTTGATTGTATGATATATGGTGTTTGAGATGATTCGTGTTAGTTTGTCCTCATAATATTCATTCAATATCTCCAATATCTTTGTGAATTTCAATGTCGTCAGAATATATGAGAAATTGGGATAATGTGGAACACTTTTCAATGTCACTCAATGTGTACGTGACCTACAATTATTTGAAACTTTAAACTGTACTTCCTCGAATATAAGACATAATGTGAGCTCCCATACCACAATTCCTCAACCTCACGACAACAGCATGCTGTCGAAGGCTCTCAGAAATTTGTGAATGATAGTATATTATTCTGTTGAAGTGATGCTGATATGGGATGATTCGTTTTTTTAAATGAGATAACATTTCCTTGATACTTTCAGGACATTTTACGAAATTCCAAAAGCATTCTTTGAGGAAATTGTCTAATAATCTTCAATTTCCTATCTATTTTCTAATTCAGAATACCGGAAAGAATTCATATGGAATTATTGCATGAATATTGTTTTCATTAACATGCTCATAGCTACATTAAACACCTTTTTCAGAATATTATATACAATTATAGAAATCAAGCTCATTCAGAATATTTATTCAATGAATGCTTTGTAGAAAATTACTCATTGATTTTTTTTGGACAAAATTCAAAATGTGGTATGAAGAGCTCCACAAAAGCATTTTAAGAGTGATAAACCTTGAAGTCAATTATACTTGATAGCACTGAGTACACATTTCTCATACATATTATAACAAAATGTAGAATACGCCCCTGCGTTGTGTGTCATATGCCGGACCGTTGACCTACATTCTCTAAACAACCGTCTGGGAATTCCGATGACGTCATGGTCCCGATGTTTCGAGAGCCGCTCGAATGGTCGAGAAGGATATATAAGTCCTGAGAATCACGGAAGCAGCAGTTGATTACAGTTTATTCTTTGATGTTATTGGAGTAACTCATTCAAAATTATTGTGTTGTGTTTTTCAAAGTAAAATAAAAGTACAGTAATCATTCGAGTATTGTTTGAATAAATAAAAACGAACCCAGTTTCGTAACATCATGCATATGATTGAACTGATTGAGATCGAGAGCAGAAATGAAATTCAAGAAATACCTACTAGTGGAATGCAGAATGCAACTCCTCGTTCTTTTTGTCTGGTGATGGACTTATATCCCTCTTTAATTGGAGGAAAATTTGTTTGACTTATGGAAAACTTGGAACAAAATTGTTGGCAAATACGCACAACTAATTTTATCTGAAAAGTATGTGTTTAAGGTATAGGAAAGTTAATTGGAGCTGGGGTTCATTTTCGGTTGCACAAAGATAATTCCGCTTACCGGAGTTAACTGACTTCGAAGTCTCCTGACCATCTCTAGACTGGATAAATCTGGATCCTGATAGCACTGTCAGTAACTCTTTTGTTTTCAATTACTGATAGACTTATAACTCTTTTAGAAGTTCTAGATTTCCTTCTTAGTATTTTCTTTCATTAATCATATATAAAACACATATTTTTTGAGCTTTTCAACAACACATATTGAATTTTATTAAGCTCATCTCAAAGGAATACAATTTGGTATTTGATAAACATATACCTACAAAATTAACTGTCAATAAAAATAATCCTCGAGATATGTTATTTTTTGGAGACCTATGACACAACTGGTCCCTCCGATAAGTACATGAGTATCCTTGATTCCTAGTCTATTATCTTGCAAACATCTGCTGAATGATCTAGCCCCATGGATACAATAGTCATAACGTTTCCAAAATACAGGGTGAGTCAACAGGATTGCCGTGGTTCATTGCTCCTTAGTGTATCACTATTTCGATTTCTTATATTTTTTTGACATAGGGACCAACTAAGACCACCTTTCAAAATAATTTTCATTCATACAGGGTGCATCATTGATGCGTGGCTAACCAAAGTTGTTCTTTTTCAAACGAAACACCCGGTATATTTTCATATATTCCGATCAGCTGTTCCATTGGCTGATCAACAATTTTTTCAATTTTGAAATTCCGATGCGGCGTTGCCGAGTTATTCAAAAGAAATCTATTTTGTAGACTTCTTTTCGAAAAATTACCTATTTCACAGTATTGAATGAATGTGGTTTTTGTGGAGGAACAACGTTTCTTGACATGTTTTTTGGGTAACCTTCCACAGTCTGAAAATGGAAATATAATCAGGAAAATCTATATAAGTGTAGAAAGGGCAAACTGATTAGTTCACCCCGATAAGTTATTGAGTTCACCAAATTATATTTCCTATAGAAAAATAATTCAATTTGTCAATAACTTGCCGTTTTCTGAATTTGCCTATCAAGAAATTTTTTAAAAAAATTCAAAACATACTTCTCTATATAGTTTTTGCTTGACGTTTTGGGGACTATATCTGCCCCGTTCTCAAAATCTTCTAAATCTCCTTCAAGTGTTTTATAATCTGGATTTTTCCTCGCAGAGTCTTTTTCGCTTTTTCAACTGACGGATGTCAATTGAAATCTGCCAAAAAAGTTTGAGAGTGACGTATTGCTCATTCGATATATGGGGTGTTGTTCAGATCAGTTTATTAGCATTCTACCATATCTCACTTCCTCTCTGAGTAGAGGTAACCATGTATAGATTTTCTTGATTATATTTTCATTTTCAGACTGTGGAAGGTTACCCAAAAAACATGTCAAGATACCTATTTCACATTTCGAAATATTTAATGAAGATAATTGAAAAATCGTTGGTCGATATGATGATGTTCATTGAAAATACAAGAATTTGGAATGAATTGTACAGGATGTTCGATACAACAACACAAACTTAGCCATTTTCAAACATCGGTATTTTGATTTTTTCAAATGGAATACACTGTATATTTTCATTTAAATCCACTCCTAATTAACTCTTCGTGAATTATTCCACCCTCTTTTACTAGACTAACCAGCCGCATGTTTCGGAAACTAAAACAGAATTTTGCGTATCTGACCAAAATATGGTAGTAAATGAATCCCTACAATGATTGAAGGGTCGTCCACTTTTGGATCATTTAAACAAAATATATTCTGTGAACTGTGAGTTTCGGGAATTTTTGAGAGACAGTATTTATATCTGAACAGAAAGCTAATATGTTGTATACTATGCATTCTGTACAAATGTTCCATTCGATTACAGTGATGTTCATATGGACAAAAAATATTCATTGGAAATCACTGAATCCTATTCGCATGATCATGACTATATATGCCAAGTAACCCTTTTTTCGTGTCTTTCTCAAAATATTGAGGATTATTAACGTAATTGACTATGAGAATGGCTATGAAATCAATAAAGTATCCAACATAGTAGGAAAAATGAAGGTCATTTAATGATAGCATAAAAATATGTATATTTATGAAGTGCAGACTGAGAAACTGCCAACAAAGGAATGACAATTTCCCAAACATCTTTTATCGAGTGTTTCTGCGGAACTTCTGTACTCTTATTTTTATTTTTAAATATCGAAGACTTTCGCATTTATCTGAGAATAATAAAACTCCGTGTTTCATATTTGAAAATCAATTTGGCTTATTTAGTCAGGAAAATAAGCAAATTGATTCAATTTATCTCCAATGAAGCATCAAAGATTATATGAATATTATCATTATTCAGTAATATATTAATTTATATTTTTTTTGTATTTATTTGATATTATCCCGATACATTTATTCGTTTTTTTTCAGTTACAGTGACCCAATTTTCAGAAGACAACTCACCACTGACATGAGCGGAAGTGACGCCAGTGGTCATTCACCCCCTCTTCAGCCGAATCCGGTGAGGAGGTTGTACAGAACAGTAGAGATTCTAGCATAGACAGAGTGCTGGGTCATCCTGTTACCAGACCTGGTTTACTCATGAAACTTCCCCCACTCCCACCTACCCCACCCGTCACACTTAGAAAGACAAGTTCTAGGTAACTTCGATTTTATTATATCAACTCTAAATAACTGAAAAATAGTAGTTAACATTTCAAAATATAGTTTTTTAAGTTATTGGACATGAATCAATTTATAAACTGTGGATCGTGACCTTTTATCCATGAATTTTTTTCTGCTTACTGTGAATTCAATTCATTCATCAAATTGAATAAATATAGCCAGTTCATACTTACCCCGACTGACGGTTTGTCATCCAAATTTGCTTTATCACATAATAAAAAATATTTCGAAAATTGACCATGATAAATTGTTTTGGATACTAAAATGTAGAGGAAATCCGTCATCCCACCTTTTAGACCAATACATAGAAACAAAATCTTACCAAAATAAAAAAAATATGTAGCTGAAATTCTGGATTCGGGTAGTTAAATGTTTGAAGTATTCATTGAGCAGCTCTTTACCATGCCATGGCCCTAAAAATCTATTTTTTTTAATATTTTTCTTATTTTTAGCTGTAACTAGCAAAAATAATGGAGATACAGAAAAATATTCGAAACAAAAGTTGTAGTTCTACAAAAATGGTATTATTCAATATATATATGTTTATAAATATATATGTATATGTATATATATATATATATATATATATATATATATCTATTAAGAGTTATAGAAATCAATTGGTATTTAAAAAATTAATTTTAAAGTATGTATTTCGCCTTGGTTAGCTAGGAAATACTCTTTTTTATACTTGATCCAAGAATAACTCAAAAATCGAGTAAAATGGTTCCAAAACCTATTCTATTGACCAAAATATCAGTTTCGATGGATTCCTCCTCAGTATCGACTATAACCGAAATGGTAAGGGCGTTTTTGAACTTAGAGGGTCGACTTACCTAAGGATGAATGTTTCTTAGGATCAAAATGCAGATTTGGCAAATGTGGCCGAAAATTACGGGAGAATCTCCAGCAACTCACCATCATCTCGCAACATGCGATTTTCATTTTCCGTGCAGTGGAAAGAGGGGAGGTAGGGAAAAGATGGGAAAAGAGATGACGATCAGACAATTCAAATAACAAAAGAATGAAATTCTTTATTACCAAATCAACAACAAAGGTTTCTTAGCTAGACTTATCATCCATGCTCATTTCATGTAGACCTTCGTTTTCATACAATAGTTCCCAATGGGCAATAGAAAAAACTTAACAAAAACTGTGTCAAATCACTAAACAAGTTAATATTTTTACCGGAAGTATTTATCTTCAGATATACCTTTTTTGCCCACTAGGAAATTAACATACTAGGCATCTCATATGTAGTAACACCGTAACATGACCGATTGTAACAAAAATGTCTAGTTGTAACACATAAAATAACGTTGACAGAGAGCATGAGAAATAGTCTGTGTTTTTAGAACAGGACACATGCGCGTGTTTCGGAGCAGCGCCATAAGACTGCCAGCCGCCGCTCACTGATTTTATACCTGAGTTTACCGGAATTCTTATTTTTTTCCTGTTGTAATAGCCCCAACTCCACGGCAGACAATCATTTCCATATATGTATATATATATATATATATATATATATATATATATATATATACCTGAGGATCCTCGGAAAGTCCAAGGTAAAATATTCAGAAACGAAAAAGTTATGGATTCTTCCAGGAAAAAAGTCGGATTCTGTACATATTTTCAGCAATTAAAAATAATTCAAAAAGTACAATACATATTAAAAAAATGTAATACCATTCGAGAGGCCACATTTTAATGTACTTAGCCCCGAATATTTTTTTCATCAAAACCAAGAGTAATCCGGTTGAACAGGGCTGATATATCCACTTCGAAGAGCACAAAGCCCCAATGAATTTACGTGACAATGAATCCTTACGAATGAATTAACCAAAATGTCTACACACAGACATTTTATCGGAAATCTTTGAGCACATTTTTTATTATGATTGCATATATGGGTTGTCGATAACAACAACACATCAAACAATGACAAAAATGACAAAAGTACTTGCTATTAGACTTACCACACCCCTCAATACCATATATCACACCTAACACGGAGAACAGAGCGAGTCAAACCCATGTTTTGATGCTCAAAAAACTGTCCTGTTACTAATTTTTAATCATAAATGTTGTGTCAAAATTATGCCGACGTCGACCAATAAAGAATAAATAATGAAGACAAACCTCAGCAACTAATAAATTTATAAAAACGAACCTCAATCCCAAGAAAATTTCCTATATATATATATACCGTGTGTAACAGGATCATGGTACACCCCCCGTATCTCCTTTAGTTTTGAAGGTAATTGATTGGAATTTGGGATATCCCATATAAATAATAAGCGGCACTTTTTGATTTACAAATGATTTTTTTTTCACTTTTGGTTTCGCCGGAAGTGATACCTTCTTTCGATTTTTAAATAGAACACCCTATATATTATTACATTTCTAGAATTTGCATAATTTTCTGAATCCAATGATACCACATAAGTGACATTTCAAACGTCAATATTTTTTATAATCCAATTTTTAGTTTTCCATTTAAGTGTGCCATGATGGTTCCGATTCATTCCAATTCACCCGTCTAATGCTGGAAAAATTGAAATCCCGTCAAAAATACTAAATTGCGTTTTTTATGAGCAAATAAAATTCATCGTAATCGATTTTGGGGTAAAACTCAATTTTTTCAAATGGAACCATATTGGTACCGTGGTACCATTTATTAGTACTAATAATAAGGAATTCATTCATATAAAATGTGCGATAAATACAATCAAAATTACAGCTAAAAGAAAATAAGACAATACAATTAATTACTTTGTTCTAATTTAATGCTAAGAAGTTACTAAGGTGGCTTTGAAATACAAAAAATGAACACAAAACATTACAACAATTGATCGAAATGCTGTCCATTAACGTCAATGCACTTCTAAACTCGCATAGCCGAATGCCTGTTGAAAACAATGAAATTATTCATTCAGATTGTCAAATAAATAGGTATTGGTTTATGTATTTTTATTGTGTATTGGAAAAGTCTTTACATTTGTTGTTATTTTTATTCAAAATGCCCCACATTTATACAAGGGATGGAAACGTGGACATGTTAACCATTTATGGGAATGTAAAAAAAAATGCCGTGCTAGAAACCTTTATAACCCGATATCCTGACAGACAATGTCAGCGAAATTATTTTAATCGTCTTGAAAATCAATTCGAAGAGAGCCTAACCATGATCGAAAAAAGCGTTATCATTGACAAGGAGCAATTAATGTTTTGACGAATAGAAGTTTTAAGACTGTTTCTTTATGGCAAATTGGATTTGAATTGGAAATTAGTCACCAAACGGTGAGCCGAATTTTGCACAAACATAATTATAAATCTTTCAAATATCGATTGCACCAGCACCTGTAAGAAAATGATTATGAACGTAGGATGGAATATTGCAATTGGATCTTACAGAATAATGTGCAGCCAAACAATGCTTTTTTGGGAAGGATTTTATTTTCGGACGAGTCTAGGTTTACAAATATGGGATTATTTAACCGACAAAATACAAGGTATTGGTCACAAGAAAATCAAAATTTATTGAGGGGGGGTAACTTTCAAGTGCGTTCGGTTTCAATGTTTGGCTTGGAATGCACCATTAGGTAGAATCATTGGTCCAATAATATTTGAAGGATGCTGGACTGCAGATAGATACTTAGGATTTCTGCAAAATTGAATTGAGGACAGGTTAACTGAATTACCTGTCCATCTACGACAGGAAATGTATTTCCTCCCCATAATTCAAGAATAGTAACTGATTACCTTCAACAGGCATCCCAAAAAAACGTAATTTCGACAAATGGTCCTGTGCGATGGCCTCCAAGGTCACCAGATTTAACACCTCTTGATTTCTTTGTTTTGGCCATTCAAAAACATTGTCTATGCAACCGCCGTTACAACCCACGAAGACCTGGAGTTGCGAGTAAGACAGGCAATTAATAGTATAACGTAGTATAGCGAACGTTCTTCAAGAAACAGCTATGCGAGTTCAGAAGTGCATTGACGTTGATGGACAGCATTTAGAACAATTGTTGTAATGTTTTGTGTTCATTTTTTGTATTTCAAAGCCACCTTAGTAACTTCTTAGCATCAAATTAGAACAAAGTAATTGTTTTATCTTATTTTCTTTTAGCTGTAATTTTGATTGTATTTATCGCACATTTCATTAGCAGGTATGAATAAATTCCTTATTAATAGTACTAATGAATGGTTCCATGGTACCAATATAGTTCCATTTGAAAAAATTGAGTTTCACCCCAAAATCGATAACGATGAATTTTATTTGCTCATAAAAAACGCAATTTAGTATTTTTGACGGGATTCCGATTTTTCTAGCATTAGACGGGTGAATTGGAATAAATCGGAACCATCATGGCACACTTAAATGAAAAACTAAAAATTTAATTATCAAAAATATTGACGTTTGAAATATCACTTATGTGGTATCATTGGATTCAAAAAATTATGCAGATTTCAGAAATGTAATGATATACAGGGTGTTCTATTCAAAAATCGAATGTTGGTATCACTTCTGGCGAAACCGGAAGTGAAAAAAAAACATTTGTAAGTCAAAAAGTGCCGCTTATTATGTATATGGGATATCCTAAATTTCAATCAATTACCTTCAAAACTAAAGGAGATACGGGGGTGTACCATGATCCTGATACACACGGTATATATATATATATATATATATATATATATATATATATATATATATATATATACATATGTTTTTATTTTCGGTGTTGGCAACACTGGTGGAGGTTGAAAGAATGAGAGAGACCATAGATCATAGACATATTATACACATACATACATGGAAATATATGATACAGAAAGAAATAGATGTATGTGTGAGTAAGTAGAATCATGGAGATCGTCCATCATTCCTATCCGTTCGTCCGTTTAATTAACGTAATTTTGAGTGCTTGGATGGCGTTGATTACTGCACAAGGTGATTGTTAATCGCTCAATTGTATAATATGTCTTTGATTATTTGTGTTTGAGTGTTTAATGGAGAGTGAGGATAGATGAGTGCTGTTTTCTACCATGTTCCCCTTTCACGAAGGGTATTTTTGTTGTGTAGACCTACTGATGGTGTAAGACTTGTTGCCGTCATTTTAGATTCATCCTTATACCCACAACCGATAAAAAGGAATTTATTCATTTTACCTTATACCATTTTTATCAATTAGTTTCTACGAGGTTTGATTGGCGTATTAGAATATATTTTCACCTCGAAAGATTAGTGCCTTTCATATCTATCATGATATAAGCCTCATAGATACCTTAGCAATCGGCAAAAGAGGCGCCGAATAAGCATTCAAAGCAAATCAGGCAATAATGAGGATAATGCCTTTGATAATGACAATCTAGCTAAAGGAGTTTTTTATTCTAATTTAACGGGTGAATATTTTTCATTCAAATTTCAAATCGGTACCTTATTTTCTCTCGACAATGCTAAATTTTTTATAGGAAAGTCATTTCAGACATATTATCCAGTGTGCCTTTCATTGGGTTATGGACCTTTTTCAGTTTTTAGATTTGTTTTTTGAATTCCTTAGGAAAAACAGATGGTTCACCTTGCCAAAATCAAATCAACCGTTATAGAGATATTCAAACAAGAGCTTGACAATTTTGTGGAGTAATGAAGAATTGAAATTTTCAAGAGGAAATCACTACAAAATTTTAATAGAAATAATTCAGCAATTCTTGATAAGTTATTGTGAAAAACTTAATTTCTAATTTTCAACCAACACCCTGTGGGATATCCAAAGGGCGGTGAAATGCATATTTGAATTAATATCCCGAATATTATGCTTTACCATTTGCTTTCAGATCTACCGAAGGTGACAGCTAGATTTATGCCAATATGTTAATTTCAGTTTTTTTTTAAATTTTGATTCGAGATAAATTATTGATAGCTCTAGCTCATCTTGTAAGATGAGTTGTTTAATAAAATTCATATTAGTTCATCACTTATTTCAATATTTTTCCTCTCTTGTAGTTAAGTGTAGTTTTAATTCTTCTGCTGCAGCAACACACTCGTGTGTAGTTCAATCCCTTGTATAATATATAATTCAATTATGTGCTCAAGAGGTCTACCAACTTGGGTCATGAATAACGCGAAATGGCTATTATCTTTCTTTGTGCTGTCTATGAAAAATAATCCTATGAGGAAGTAGAAAAATGTTACCAATTCGATACTGAAAAACATTATGTGGCCCTATATACTTATTATATTGAATCCATGAAAAAATGTTTTCATCTTATTGATTTAAGATTCACCTAATTCGTTCAGACTGATATGAAGAACAGAAGTTATTTTAGTATCATGAATAGTGTATACTAGCTGGGTTGTGGAACTTTTGTCTGAAGTATGGAATAAGGTTATCTACAAAACCATTAAACACTAGAAGATAAGTTGAATGCACCTATTCTACATTTTTCAGGTATGACTTGAAAAAAACGATACAGTATGGATTTACTAGGTTTGAGTGTGCCGATGGGAGTTTCTCCCACGAGCTCTCAGATATATGCTGCCTCAACTTCCCAGCGTTTTATACAAAAATGCTCGCAAATATGTGTCACAAAAGAGTAAATGACTGAAAGATAAACTTTATAAACTATATCTTTCATCGTTCAGGATAACCTCTTAGTAGGTTTTTCATGTTGAAAAATGGAAAAAAAAAACAAAGTTAGAAAAATTTACGACGAAAAATTGATGTTACTTTTTGTAATATCTAACAGCAAACAACTATCGTGCGAAATCCCTAACTTTTAGCCTGAGGAAATCTGATTTACACTTTGATTCAGATATTTGATTGAAAAAGTTTTTATCCAATCTTGTTCGAGAAAGTTTTTTATTCGAATATCAGAATAAAAATGTGAATATTCACTATAGGAATTTTTCAGGAATATTTTACAATATTTATTATGATATAAATTCTATATATCAGATAATGTTTGGCGCCTCAAAATTATTTTCTTACATTGGTTTAGGAGCTAAGTTATTGAGATTGAGAAGGTTTATTTTTTTTTTACTTTTCAGTTCATTATTTCCGGGTTTAATTTTTTTGTTGAAAAGTTTTATTGATATATAAGAATATCTGACACTTCATTGGACTCTTAAAGGGGAACGCCAGAAGTACAAAAGCGACCTCCATAGATCTCAACAAAAGCAGTCCTGAATTTCCCAAAAGGCTGTATATTTGAAGCTCCACAGAACAACAGAGAGCACTGTTTTGATGATCACACAGTTCTTTCATGTGACTCACAGAAACCTGGACTGAGATGTAAATGAAATTTCCCAAAATACTGCCAACAAGATTCATTAGAGATCTGCCAGAGTATTGGTTGAGAATTTCCGTGGGATATCTCTAGGCCCCTGTTGAAATCTATACTATAGAAAACTTCTCATAAGTTTTTTAGAGGGTGGGAATTGTTTTGTTGAATAATAAGGGAGTCAGATGAATTGAATTTTGCCTTTTTTAAATTGTTTCATAACCTTGCAGAACCATTACTAAACCTCATTAATACTTCATTACTAGCAGGGGAGGTAAAAAGATGATCTAAGATTTCTAAATCATTCCTGTTCGAAAAAACAAACTCTAATAAAGCCTGGGATCTAAGACCAGTAAAAAAATTTTGGGCCAATTGAAAAAATAATTGAAAAAGCGTTATAACCAATTAGTAGATTATATTGAAAATAATAAACTTTAAGTAAAATACCAATCAGGGTTTAGAAATAAACATAGTTGTGAAACAGCAGTTCAGTGTGTACTAGATGATTGGAAAATATGCCTGAAAAAATGAGACTACTGTTGCAGTATTTTTTGGATCTTCAGAGAGCTTTGAGAAAATTAACAGAAATGATTGTTAGAAAATTAGTAGCAGTAGGAATAGATGGAATATCTTGAAATGGTTGGAAAAGCTTTCTGGAGAACAGAAAACAAAAAAACTTAGGATAAAAATAAAGTATCAGATGAAATAGAATGTAATCAGGGTACCACAGGGGGAAATGTTCTAGGCCCCTGTTGTTTCTGTTGTATTTAATGATTTCCGGAGATAGTAGGAAGAGCTCAGTTCATTTATTTGCAGATGATACCTTTTATTTATTTCTCATGTAATGATCACACCAAACTCCCCGAGGGAAATCAACAAAACTTTAAAATCGGTTTGTTGTTTTTGTGCAAAATTATTTGAAGAAACAATGTTGAAGACCAAATTTCATGGTAATAAGTAAAAAAAAAAAAATTCAGAAACTTCTGTAACAAACATTTGAGATAATGTTGGTCCGATAAAGACGGGTCAAAATTTAAATATCTTGGGGTTCATTTGGATGGGGTTACATTTTAAAGAACATCCAACTTCATTATAAAGGCGATAGCATTTAAAATACATTATTTATCTCGTTGTCCCATATTTGTCAAGGTGGACAAAATTTTACTGTACAATTCATTAGTGCTTCCTCATTTTTAAAATTGTTCTACAATTCTGTATCTACTGAAACAAAATGATTTGCTGGAAAAGAAACTCCAAAATAGGGCCATCATAATTCTAAATTGCAAAAAACTAAACCAATAAGAGATATGTTAAAAAATAGAATGGTTAATTGATTTATTTCTCCTCTACCAAACATTAATCCTTATTTTCAAAATAAGAAACAAAATTTCCACAATTTCAAGAAAAGTTATGTACAATGACCAAATCCACGGATACAATACAAGATTCAGGGCAATTCATATTCAACAAGTCCCATTAACACAAAACCCAAAATTCTGTTTTTTTTAAAAGGGGCGTAGCTATAAAAAATATGAGAAGAAAAATCAAACGTTTAAAAATCTTTAATCCTTCAAGACAAAGTTAAGATCTTTTCTTTTAAACAATAAAAACCTAGTAGCCACTTCCTCATTTTGTTTTTTTTTTAGATTTAATATTCAGTAACGATTAGATGTATGGTGTGCAAATAGGTGTAGTATTTGTGTATATGTATGTGTATATGTATGTGTATATACATTTTTATTTTTTGAACTTAGTCTATTTTAATCTGAAAGCATGCTATATATCGTTCTCATTGTAATCATTGCAATGACTTGACAATGTAAATTAGTAAAATGAACTAAATAAAGGATTTATATAATACCCCGGCGGCGGACATTTGACGGCGATATAGAGCTCTCAACAACCTCTCAGAGAAGTTACAGAAGGCGTTACAATTTCCTAAAAAGAGTTCGCCGAGATATCTTCAGGACCTCTTTGTGTTGCCTGAGATTCGGATAGTATTTGAAGATGGCGGAGTTGTTTGGAGGGTATCGGTTTTTGTCACCGATATTTATTGAAGAGTTACAAACTATTGAAAGGCGTAAAAATTGAAGAGACATATTTTGACTCGAGATTGGATTGGTAGACAAAATATATTTTTAGCACGAGGTGTGGTTTCATCGTGTTTCCGCCATGTTGATTGTCGGATTGTATCACAGTAAATAAACCCACATCCCATTCAACTCGGACCGAGGATACTAGGATTGGGGTGTCCAAGTTCACTAGGATAAGTCATTGACACGATATGAGTAACATCCGAGTGATGCACATGCAACATCCCAGAGGACGAGTCTGCACGTTCTGATTAAAAAGAATATATTTAAATAATTATTTCTTGTCAATTTTCATGTCTCCAAATTCAATCTCACAGAAATATCCGATCACCCCATAAGTAGGTATTACTCGAGGTCATCAATTATGATTTTGCCATGTGTTTCATTGAAATGAAATGTCTACATCTTCGTTAGGATAACGCTAGTTTCAGTAATATTCCAATTTCTCATGATTCTTTTGGAGCTTTGTAACCCCTTTGACTTTTCGAAATCTGCTTTGATATGTTCGATTTCTACTTCGGCGCCCTTGAGCGACCCTCAATTCAATATTATCCAGTAAAGAGTAAGTGTAGTGAGGCACTTGATACATCTTAGTTAATTGACTTGTGATGTGTTAGAAGAAAAAAAATTCCACACCCTGCTGTAGGTTTCTTGTATGTTTTGACAATTTGATATGCTTTTGAATGAACAATGAATTAACAGTAACCCGTGTGATTTATGTCCATTGCCGAAATTGGTGGAACAGTGAATTATTTAGGGAAATGTTCCCGATTGATATTATCTTGAGTGACGTTGAGGGTTGGCAAACCGTTATTTTTCAACTGATTTTTGATTTTTTTTATAAAAAATCGGTTAGGATCTGCTCCTTGACTAATATATGAACATGTCACTGAAGGTCATTTCAGAATTTTTATTTTTATTCGAAAGCATACTGAAATTCCTACAAATCTCCTTCTTGAAAGCAGGAGCTGGGTTATTGACTACTTACCTTGTATAATTTGGGTCATTGAGGTGAGGATATCGATCAATCCTTGATTTCTTTCAGTATAAGGGGCCTTGTTGAAAAGATCTTATGGGTTATATCGTCCCATTTTTACGAATTATCTTCAACGAGATTCTCTGTCATGGCAATTTCTTCACTGTCTTCCCCGATCTTGAAGAAGAAGCGTTTAGCACTTCTTGAACATCTGATTTTGATCAAATATTCCACTGCAATTAAATTCCTTGGACTATATTTAGATGGAACTCTTTTTTTCAGTAAACATATAGAAAATTTAAGACGTCACCTATGGTTGGAATTCTATTCAGGATTCGAGACTATCTTCCTTTGAAATATTTGAGAAACATTTATTTTTGTCTTTTTCATTCAAAATTTCGATACCTTATATCAGTAGTCTGGGGAACTGCAAATCAAAATATCATAAAACCATTGCAAGTAATACAAAACAGAATAATAAAATGTATATTCAGATACCAGTACCTAGAACCATCAGTAAACTTATATAAACCCAATGAATCACTCAATATCGGAAATTTATATAATTTCAAAATCTGCTGTTTAATCCACTCTATAAAAAATCCTGCTGAACATTTTAACCTCACATTCACACAAATTGATCATATCCATGACTATAATACTCGTCACTGTAAAAATTTATGTACTATTTCGATAAAATCAAATTTTGGTCGTAAGTCAATATTTTATCAAGGTATAATGACTTAATTTAATTCCATTATTAAAAAGTTTTAACCTTTTAATTTTTAAAAATTTTCCTTTTTTTATGATAAAATAATTCATACACTTTTTTTTTAAATATATGTTATTTATTTTGTATTATTGTATCCCTAATATAAATAATTGTATTATTTCTTGAGATGAATAAAGTTGTTATAATAAAAAAAAATGGCAGATTACCCAAACCTCATCTCTCTTCCTCTCGGCCGTGTGGAATATTTTTAGGGCAAATAGGGATAAATATATAAGTGATTTTTCTGACTTCATTGCGAGTTTCTACTGATTTTTCTGAGAACAGAAAATAACACTGTCAATCAGATGAAGTACAAATTGATACTGATTTGACCGTAGGTTCATACAAAAATACGAATGCCGTATGTTTTATCCAGTGAAAATATGAAAAACTAATTTGCTAATATTTTTCATGATATGTCAGATTGATTGGTTATGGAATTGTTATTTTAGAATCAATAATTGAATTGTAAAATCTACTTTTTCGAATGGCCAGGATATCTGGAATTATTTCGGAGAATTCTCGAGCGCTTTCAGAATAACTCAAGAAATAAATACCAAATCGGGTATATTTTTCCATTTTCCAATAACTACTAAGTGCGTGACCTGAAACGTATTTCTCATAACCGCAGACATTTGGAGTTCAATTACGGGTTTGGTATAAAACATTGTATATTTATATAATCATTGATGGATACATGGGATCATAATTGATTAACATAATTATTTGTAAAATGCAATTAACCACTATTTACCAGTAGGAACTCATTAGTGTTAACAATACATGTCATCTAATGACTGAATAATAGTTCCCTACTTGATCAAACCATACTTATGATTCATTCAAATTTTTTTATTACAGCATGTTCTGTATGGATGTACAGGATAGATAATGCGAATGCACTTGGAAGCTTACAATATCATACCTTCCTGCCAATCGTCTTCAGATCTCAGCATAGACATGAGTCATCATCAAGGTCACTGATGACATTCTCACGGAGTTGACCTAAATCAACAGACATTAATGGTTATGCCGATAATACAAAAGCCTTTAACAGAATTAAAACACCAGTTTCTGTTACCAATTCTACATTTCATCAGATTTTTCTGATGGTGCTGAAACTACGCATATTTATCCGATAGAAGCTGTTATGATTAAAATAGATATCTCTGAATTCCAGGCTGTTGGAAACGGCGTACCACAGGGCTCGATGCTTGGCCCACTACTATTTATTCTGTATACTCACTATTTCCGCAATTATATACACATTGGAAATAGCAACTTTTATGCCAATGACATGCAAAATTTATTTATCCTTTTCACAAACAGATTTCTTGGAAGCCAATACTCAACTGAACTCTGATTTAGAGTCAATAAAATCAATTTCAGAGAAATTCTGTCTTTTCCCTAAATCCAGAAATCTATGGCTATGTTGTTTTTATATGGATGTGGGACGGAATGTTGTATTGATGCCCTGAGCATGAAATAAAAAAAGTCCAATTATTCACTGGCATGCGAACACTTAGGGGTTATCCTGGACCATGAATTTTGTGAAAAGTTTAAGACTCAGCAAACTCAAAT